>JAOTQE010056688.1:2453-19620 GCA_025631205.1 Nesometra sesokonis
AATAGGAATGTTTATAGATCAAATCAATAGGAATGTTTATAGATCAAATCAATAGGAATGTTTATAGATCAAATCAATAGGAATGTTTATAGATCAAATCAAAGTTTAATATTGAAAACATAATTAGGATGATTAAATAATAATATTTAAAAGAAAAATCGGTAATGTTATCTAGTAATATAACATTGAAAAAGGGCATTCAAGGCCAATTTTTAAACATGAAGCCAATAAAAATGGTGAATTTGGCTTAACTTAATGTGTTGTACAGGTGTATACAATATGTCATTGCCTTATTAAATTAATTTCTCCAATTTCTATATATAGTAACTATTGTTTGTATATAAACTCATATTACCTCATAAATATTTATAAACCATTTTTGCATGCCATAAGCAACTAGAGTATGTAGATATTGTATAGAATAATTATTGCAACTCGTATGATATATTAATATCAATTGGGCCATTGCCCTGATATTATATTCAATCTTATTGCAGAAGTGAAGAAGTCTTAATTAAACATTTTACAGCAATTCCAATGGGATAGATTCATAAAAAATTAGATTTCCAATTAATTTTGTAGTTAAATTTTACCAGAAATTAATCTCATATGTTACGGTTTACAAGACAGTGGCATGTCGAGAGGAAGTTCTTTTGGTGTTCGGTAATCCTGTTTAGATAAAATTACGTTTGATATTTTCATCATAAGATGTGTGAAATAGGGGAAAAACATTCTTTCTTGTCAAAACCAGACTGGTTTCCTAATTCCTGGTTATGCTCTTTTACATAGTAGTAATACTTAGATTTTTATATAGCGCCTTATACGTTAGAGTTTCAAGGTACTGTGGAACAGATGTTACACATTCATACGGCTTATTACACCCCTGAGGGTCACGTCATGCCCTGCTGCCGGAAACACACTCTACATTCTGCAGCCCTTGTGCAAAGGATGTATGGACCAGTACACAGAGGTAACATTCCACTGATCTCGAAAGATAATCTGGGTTATTTATAGTGCACATGAGCTGTTTGTGTACTTGTTCCACCCCCAGAACCAATGTGCAAGTGGGCAATACCTGTACTAAAAATATTGTTTTGTGGCAAATTGAACAAAATAAAAGATAATTTTCCATATTCAATATTATAATTACTCAAATACTAAAGGCTAAATTATAGGCTTTGGCTTATCACTTTCTAGGCTTAATAAGCTAGGCCTCGATGTATATAGTTAAACAAATTCAAATTTGTCTAGGCTATGCCAACCTATTTTTTAAATTATTTTATAAATACATATAGTGGTTAAACTGGAAAAAATATTTTGTTAGCAATTTGCTTTAAAATAATTAGCCAAATTCACCGTTGATGAGGCAAAGGCGGCCAAAATAATACTGTATAATTGAGTTTAAAATTAATTAGTTATTTTGACTAATTTGGAATTTAAAAATTATCCTAATTCAACTTCACCATAGTATTTGGATATTGGGCTAGTGGCAGCTTAAACCCTACATTCAAACTTGCTTCACTCGGCGTTGGCTTAGTCCAATACTTTCTAAGCAGAATTTATTTTTCATGTTGTATGTTGTGATTGATGTTTTGTCCATTAACAATCTTAATAGTCAAATTTGTTTATAAGTCAACTTTTTTTTTCAATGCCACTTCTGATTTTACTTAGGCAAGTGAGACTGTATTTATTTTACTTTGAATTGATAAATTTGATATTAAATATTTATTTTAATTATTACCAAAGATTTACGGAAATGCCGACCAATAACTACGTTGAGAGTTCATTCTGGAATTTTGATGCCCTCTTCCAACCTCAGCAACATCCAGCAAGAGATGCACATGACACTTTTTTCATTCAAGGTAAGTAGATTATTGACATCAAATTGAAAGTGACATTGTGGCTTGGTGGTTAACCTGCCTATTCCTGAGGTCTTAGGTTCAAATCTGGGCTTCCCAAATTCTTATTTATTTATTTATTTATTCTTTCTTTATTCTGGATAGCTCATTCAATACATTGGTGCTGGTCTCCCATGAGGTCCAGATTTATAACTACTGTACTTAATTACGAATACAGTGAAACGAAAATAAATGAAGTTGCATAGGCCTGTAGAGATTTCAGATAAATTTAACTAACATCATGTTGTAAAATTACACATAAAATAAATAAAGCACATAACAAATTAAAAATGTTATAATAGGTGACTCTTAAATGTATTGGTATTCATTTTTCTAAAGTTCATTTTTATATCTACTGAAAGGTTATATTCCAAAGTTTAGATGAGCTGTATTGAAAAGTTCTTTTTTCTTAAACAGTGTTCCACGCTGGAGTAACTAGATAATTTGATAACTGACTACATGTATTTTTATGATGAACAGAATTTTGAATTCTTATGAATAAATAATGCAACTTTCTGTGCTTTAAAATGAAACTTAGAAAATAATGACATAGTTATCATACCCTATGTGATGAGGAAACATGTGTGACACAATAATTTTTTTAAATAACTTTTAAAAATTTCTTTGTATTATAGTTAGATAATTATATTCCTACTCGTTTTATTGAGTGTTATTTACTTTTTGTACAGTATCTTGGAAGTGGTCAAAATATTATCATTTTTGAAATAAACTTTTTCATTAAAGTACAACATCAAAGTCAAAAACTTGAAAAAAAAAAGAAATTGGTGTATTTAAAATTGTTTAATATGATTTTACACTGCGAATAATGAAAGTTATAGAAGCTACCAACATCTTTATTTTTTTTTATGTTTGTTTAGTATGTATTGTTTTAATTAGGGATAAATATTTTAAAATAGCCTAATTTCTAATCTCAATCTCAAAACTAAAGAATATTGACAAAAATGAATATTTTGACATTAAATGGACAATACATCAGTTACTGTCACTTGTAATTGTAATGTTGTAATTTAATCATGTCTAAACATTTCTTTCTGTTTATCCCATAGATCCAATGTATGCCACAGATTTTCCTATGGATTACCTAGAAAGGGTCAAGAAAGTACACTCGGAAGGTGGCTTTGGATCACAAGGGTATGCTGAAATTATTTTTCAAAATTTCAGTGTTTCTCAGTGTAAATATTACATTTTTATTACATTTAGATAACTTGACAAAGTGTTCTATATCTATTATACTGAGATATGTATATTTAGATCCTAAATATATTTTTGGAATCCTTAATTAATTTTTGAATTCTAAATACATTTTTAGGATCTGAAATATTTTTGTTTTAATCCTAAATATATTTTTGTAATCCCAATTATGGTATTTTTTTTTTCATCCTAAGTATATACTCTATTTGGGATAAAAGATATATGTTGGAGATCCAAAGTATTGTATATTTTTAGGATCCAAAATATATTTTTGGAATTCCAGCTATCTTTTGAAATCTTAAGTTTATTTTTGTGTTCTAAAATATATATTTTAATATATATTATTATGTTTCACTCTATTTCTGATAGACATAAATATGATTGGAGTATAGAAGAAGCTAAGAAGAACCTACTACGTACACACACAACAGCTGTTAGTGCAAGGATGCTGTATAAGTTAGCTCAGGTAACTGCTTAATGTCATTTAAGAAAAAATCAATACTCGGGGAAGCAAATACCACACCTTGAGAGAATCATTCATATCAATAAAATAAAATGTGAGAAGCATATTGCATCACTAAAATGACAGTGGATTTTGCTTTTGCTGCTCCTTGACTATAAACCCAAGTAATTGCTGTAAATGTGCTGGAACCTTAAAGGAAAAAGTAAGTCTTTAGATTTATGTCAAATACAAGAGCACAAAAGTCCACCACATCATCTCTGCTGTATAATTTCTCCCATTGAAAAAAGAAATATAAATATTTAAAGTACATTTAGTATTGTAATAAAATAATGGGGGAAAAAGGGTAGCTGTGAGGAAGTCCTACTGTTCATCGACCCATAATGTGGTACCATGAAAGAAGTAGTGTACCATGGGACACTTTGGTAACAGTGTGGGTAGAACCAGGATCTTACTTGTTACTAATTAAGTGATAATACTATAATGAGAAAAAAACTACCTACTATAGGAATTGAACTCGGGACTTTCTTCTTCTTCTTTTTTAACATTTATAACTCGCCTGTTAAAGTCACTACCGTAACTTGCCACTGGCGCTGTGGACATGATGTTCACGCATTCAATGACATACTCCTCTCCTTAGGGTCACATAATGCCCTGCTGCCCGATACAGGCGCTACATTCTGCTGTCCACGGCAGGGGATGTGTGGACCAGTACATCGGGGTAACCCCCTACTCATTTCGAAAGATGTACTTGGTTCTTTCAGGTCGAAAACCAGTAAATCAAGTATGGAGCAAAACTATTAATATGCAATACATTGAAATTAAAGGCTTTTGTAAAAGCTCCTTGAAAATTTTATCAGCTTGAGATTGTTAATCAATGAAGATTGCTGCCAAGTTTCAAGAGTATCAGATAAAAAATGGCTTGTAGGGTGTTACACAGACACACGCTAAATAAACAGGATAGAAACATAGCCTCTCCAACTTCAATGACAAAAGTAATAAATTATTTTTTCTGTGCCATGTAGAATTTATTTTTGTATGATATTACTATTAATAACTCTGTTAATAGGAACCTATGTACTCATGTAAGTTACTTTGTATATTTTGAATGGTGACCCCTTACAGATGTTGTCTGATGTGTAGGTGTCCACTACTATTCCATATCCATATACATGATTTTCATTTTTTTTCAAGGAAAACAAATTCGTTTAACCTTTTCCATTCCATAACCTGATGGTATTTTCCAAATGTAAAATCTCACCACAAAATAGTCGCATCGTAGGTGAGGTCAAATTGAGATAATCACCAAAATAGGTCTGAAGTCAAATTTTTGAAAAATTTAGTTTAATCAATTATGAGTACTATGATACTTTTCATTACAAAATACTTTGTACAGGAAAGTGTCTTTCATGCAGATTTTTTGATAATTGTAGACGATCAATTGTTTATTTTTCGATTGCTTTATGGGCGATTTTCTAAAACAGTATTTCCATAGATGAAAACTTAAAATGAAAATGCTCATATCTTTGAATCTACTTATACAATGAACATCATTTAAAGTGTAGATTACAGTTTATATTATGCTCTCAATTTTTTAATTTCCTACCATGAGACTCACTTTGTGGTGAGATTTCACAAGTATTCAATAACTGTAATTTTTCTTTCTGAATTCTATATTTTTCTTGCTTCATTTTGAACAGTTGGAAAAGTTTCACCCAGTCAAATATTTCTCAATTGACCGTGTGTTCCGGAATGAAACGCTAGACGCAACTCACTTGGCCGAGTTTCACCAAATAGAGGGCGTTGTTGCAGACTATGACCTAGCCCTAGCAGATCTGATTGGAGTCCTACATGCATTCTTTAAAAAATTAGGTAAGTTATATTTTTTTTTAAATAAATGTTTCGTACATAATGACATAAGTACCCTGTTTGTACAATGAAAATTAAGGAGTAATTCAAGTGTTAGTAGAATTTGTCAATTTTATAAGAAGACTATTAGTAAACAAATGAATACACATTGCACAGCTATACAAAATTGCGAAAACTTGTTTTTAAAATTTTCAGTATAAATTCGTTTGTAGAAGAATTACCAAAAATACTTTTCTTTTTAAAATTGACTCTCCATTATGCCATTTTTGTAAAACCGAGTTGCAAATGGTATCACATCTACTTTTTGATTGTATGAAAGTTCAAAACTTTTGGCAAACATTACAATGTTATATAAGAATAAAACTTGATGTACCAATAGTAATCAATAAAGTGAATGTATTTTTTGGTATAGAAACAATACATGCATTTGATGTGAAAAACACTTTATTGAAGACTTCTGTGTTCCATTTGTATAATGATATTAATAATAAAAAGATACCTTTTGAACAAAACTGTATTCAGGTATAAATCGACTGTGTACAATGTTTCTGTCTTCTCTCAAGACTATGATTCACCACCGACGATGACAATTCCCTCTTTCTGAGATTGAAAACTGTAGCGCCCTCCGCTATTGAGTGAGGTCGCGTATGATGCTTGGATAAATGGCATGGAGTTCTAGTCCAGGCTCTTTGTTCGGATTGGGATGAAGGTGTTGAATTTCAATTGCCTCCCTGATCCTCCGTTTTCATTTGTCCTTGTGAAGGCTCATGATTTCAAAGCCTTAATCATGGAAAGGAAGCCAGTGTTCATCGAGTGTTCCTGGATCGTGGTCATCAGACGGAGCTTCGGGTTACGATGGTCTTTAACGCAAATTGCCAACTGAAGTCCAGTTTCTCAAATATAAAAGTAAAAACAATCCCCACAGTTGTATTCGTATCTTTTTATTGTTATATACTGGATTGATTTATCCTTGTTCACTGATTGGTTAAAAGCATGTCACATGATAAAACATAATCCAACCACCAAAGTACTATTTACGGATCCGTAAATAGTAAAAGACTATTTATGGACTCTGTCCCAATTTCAACAACAGATGGCGCTATCTGATGTGACTCGGCGCTACTGGTACCGTTGCGACCGCAGTTAAACCGACTTCAACCTTTGACAATTTGGATCGTTAAATTTGGGTTCTCGCGAGGCAACATTGCCCGCGGCAATAATTTACAAGTTTTGGGCCTAGATATAAATCACACATTTTGTTTATTTATTAAATTTTTGGGAGTCGTAAGTTATTTCAGAACCTAAAATATACAATTTTCTAACTAATAGATAAAAATTGCAGTTGAAGAGTTCTTTAAATTTGTTTTATTGCGATTTTAATTCGTCGTGAAGATGTACGAATTTCGTTGCGCACTGTATAGTAAATAGCGGAAATATAGCAGTCCAGCGTGATTTTTTTTATAACGAATCAAACTTGAACTTTTGGAAGAATGATCGACAGACAAACAAGCTTTAAAAATAAACAAAGAAATCTATATGAACAAGAATCTATTAATCCAGTGTATAAAACAAATGTATACTGAGATGAAAGGCTCCGGATTAAAACTATAGGTCCCTCAATGACTGCAAAAGTACTATTTTTTTCGGGGCTGTGCCCCTCAGCAAATAATACTTTTGCAGTCACTTTGGGACCCATAGTTTTAACCAGAGCTTTTCATCTCAGTATACATTTGTATATTATTATCACTTTATTTATTATTGAAAAACATGTACATCGCCAACTGTAACTACCTGGAAATCATGCCATATTTTAACAGCTATAAAAATACCGTCAAAAGTACAGTAGAAATAACAGATAGCTTTCTACAACATACACATGTCTAACCTTGTATGTTATATTTTGTATCAGGTATAGAGAAGCTACGTTTCAAGCCAGCGTTCAACCCATACACAGAGCCTAGCATGGAGATATTCAGCTACCATGAAGGCCTCAAGAAGTGGGTGGAAGTAGGAAACAGCGGTGTGTTCCGGCCTGAGATGTTGCTACCCATGGGGCTCCCTGAAGGTGTCTCAGTCATTGCGTGGGGTCTTTCACTTGAAAGGTAATGTTATACAATTTATTATATATAGTTTTTTATTTATTATTATTATTATTATTTATTTATAGTTTTTTTTTGCTTGTGACTATTGTAGTATTTATCATGGTAATCATCACTGTCATTGTCATAATCATCCTTAGATTGTCATTACCATTATCTTCGGCGTTGTCGAAAATGGAAATATATAAAAATTGCCATCCTCCTTCAAAAAACTTCCCATCGGCCCATGCATCATGGAAATAAGTTACAAACTAACCAATCAGTATGCCCTATTTATGAGTGAATCATTATTTCCTTTAAAACAATTAATTTTCCTGTCCATCGATTGTTAGCGCAATTAGTAGAATGTTTGAAACACAAGATTAAATTCATTCGCAGGTTCTTTTTCTTGTTTTTAAAAAATCAAGTGGCCCTAACTTTTCTGTCATGAAAAAATATTCATTAAGCCCGTTTTCCTGTCGATCGTTATTTCCAAAAACGGCGATTTGAATCGGCGTTTTTGATCGTTAATTTTGAAAAAATGACGATTTTCACAACGATATATTATTGTATATAAATTGTATTTAATACTGAGGAGAGCTGGTATTTTTTGATGGGAAAACTGATTTTGCTAGGCCATTTGCCAAGACCCACTCTGAATATTTTTGGAGACACTAACAATTTTCAGGAGAAAAATGTTTTTTCAGGAGGGCAGGGGATGATTCAAATAATGAGGACACTCCCACCATTTTTAGGAGACTTGGGACCTCTGCTTTAGTATTCATGACTATTTTTCTTTCGATTTTGAACTCTTGATATTGTATGTTGTTGACTCTTTTGTAAGAGTTGCAATTCCATCTGTTCATTTCATTCTTCTAGCAGGACCTAAAAATATATGACACCTTAAATTAATCAAATTAATACCTCTGTAATTGATTTTACAGTAACAAGGTGTTCCATCACATGTCAAATGTCAGTCAGTATGAATTATTCACTCAATCACTTCATAATTACTCAAATCTAAAGGTGAAAGTCTATCAATGAAAGCTGTTACTGTGAAAATCTTAACACTAAAATCTATTTTGGTTGATAGCTGGGGGCCTTTTAATCTGAAACTCGGTTTCCAGCCACCTCGTTAATGCCTTATCATTGTTGGCTATTTATACTCGTTAGTGCATTATCTTACAGTGATAATTGTCTCTATTAATTAATGATGAGATTTGAACAATTATGATATGACTGGTTCTACACCATTGTTCTCGCATTCAAGGGTTCTACTAATTTTTTTTTTTTGTGGAAAGCAAAGATGTGTTTAAACTATAGTAAAATAAAAATAAAATTATTAATTTTAATCAATATTATTTAAATGAATCTTAACTTTAATCAGTAGGCATTGCATATTTTTCAACCTTTATTTCATTTTTTTAAGTATACATGATGTTAAAGATTGTTTTTTGAGTGGATTTCTTTGTAAAATTATTTTTAAAAATTGTAAAGTCAAATTATGGAATTTTTTTAGAGTAATAAACTTGACGCTTTCTCTTTAAATTATCTACATGATACATGGTTCTAAACAAGTACCTGTAACATGAATACCCTTTAAAAAAAACAACACCCTCCAACAAGGTGGGTCTACCAGGTTAAATTACTAGGAAGATCTACCTTGCAGCACAGTAGTGTTATTGGTATCTTAAGGTCATAAATGATTGTTGAGTTGTCAGTCTTATTTAGTCTGAATGTCTATTGATGACTGTATTTTTCTATGTACGTTAAGGGCATTGCTGACAGCATATCATTGGTAGTCTCCCCTGAGACCTTAATTGAGAAATGTATGGGTTTTGGTCATAATAGGATAATAAAGTTAATTTTATGTGTGATTGGTAGTTTTTACATAGTTAACCCTGTTAACTACCTAGATCTACAGTTTCACTGCCATTATCTACCATGTTAACCCTAGTTGGAGGGTGCTATTTTTTTCAAAAGGCAGCCATGTCTCTACACCTTAATTAAGAGTATGTTCATATTCACGGCTTAAGCAGAGCTTAGCGTAAGCGAAACATAGCTAATCTGCAGCATAACAACCAAGGTGTTTAGACAAAAGGCGTAGTGCAAGTCATAAACAATTTTAAAATTTCCGCAAGTGGGTTTTCTATGAGAAGTGATCCGTAATTGATTGGCCAATGCAGACCGATTGAAAATTTGTCAAAGCGTAACACAAGGAAAAAACTGTTTTGGTGTATAAGACGTGGCTCCAAAGCTTACGCTAAACCAAGATTTGCAGGAAGCATAAGTTACACTTCGGCTAGTTCAGACACAAATGTGAGGACTCGCCACAAAATGAGTCTCATGGTAGAAAAATTTAAAATTGAATTATTGCAACCTTCTAATAGAGCATAATATAAGCTGTAATCTACACTTTAAATGACATTCATTAGACAAGTAGATACAAAGATATAAGCATTTGAGGTTTTCATGTATGAAAACACAGTACTGAGAAAACTGCCGATAAAGCAATCGAAAAATAAACATTAAAAGACTATAAATCTCAGAAAGTCTGCATGAAGGATACTACATATATACATACTGACCTAACAATTATAATGAAATATAAGTACCATAGTACTCATAATTGATTAAAACTAAATTTCTCAGAAATTTCACTTCAGACCTATTTTAGTGATTATCTCAATTTGATGTCACCTACAATGCGACTCATTTTGTGGACAGACCTCACAAATAATCGCACGTTATATACGTTACGCACCGCTTAAGCTGTCTCCCTCAACGTTGCACCTGTTCTTCTGTCCTTCGTGGCCATCGCAGTTTGACCTTTCTTCCTATCCCTGTTCACACTACCCATTTTAAATCCTCCTTTTTACCCTATGCCCTTCAACTATCTTATGACCTTGCTCTTGACCCTTCTGAAATTTCCGTTAAAGACATAAAACTTACTCTCTTTAATCATTAACATCCCACCCCACCTTTACATTTACAATTACACTGTATATATTTATTGTTATGTACAATTACATAGCCTGAATTATTTTAATTTCTCAATCAGACAGAAGGATAGCTCCCAGTTGGAGATAAATAGGTTTACTTAAGGTTAAATCTGTAACAAAAAATATCATAGCATGATAAATTTATAGAATTATTACCAAATTGATGTGTTTCTATATAAAACAAATCACTTGAGTAATACAGGCTAGCCATTTTTCCAAGATTGATTGTTTTAGGCTTCTACGAAATGTTCACTTGAGTTTTTTTCTACAATGGAAAACATATTTCAAATCTAAAATAATAAATTATACTCCTTGTCCCCTTATATAAGATGATCAAATGACTACGTTATGCTTCAAGCAGTTTCCCCTAATCAATTATAAATTGCCTGTTATTTTGAAGTATTGTGTGTCTGTTAAATGACAGTCGCTTTAGGCTGTGCCTCTCGTGATTTGAATAAGTGATAAAAATGTTGTAATAACAAATTAAACAAATTAATACTTTCTCTATATAAAGCCAGGCGCTCACCTCGTCGTACGACTAAACTGTGTGTGTGGTTGCCTTCTACTTGTCGGCGGACGGTTTTTTAGTTATTCAACAGGGAATTCACTAAAAAAACCGTTGGCTGACAGGTAGAAGACTGACAGCATCTGGAAACCACACACACAGGGAGCGACGGTTCAGTCGTGCAACCGTTGTACAACCTTCCCACGATGCAGTGAGTACCCGGCCTAACAAATCAATATGGCACACCGAATTACAATTTTTCATTTTCAAAACAGTAGATAAATTTGTGCTGATTTTACTTTTGACAGTAGGTTGGGCTATGGGAATTCCAAAAAAGAAATATTAAAAAAATATTATGATGAAAAATACTCATTAATACTACAAATCAATCGGTCAAATTAATGAAACGTGATAGGCTCTTTGGATATTTGGCCTCTAATGATTTGTGTCCCCAAATTATGTATAAAAACATACTTATGTTGCTTGAGGGTTTGCATGGTGAGATGTCAATAAACAATATAACATTTGAGGTACACCATGTATGTAGCAGTGTAGTAAGCTACTAAAAAAAATTTATTATTATTTATTTTTTGGAAAAATGTTGAGCCTCTCTATGATTTCATTCATTCTCTTCCTTCAATCTTTTGCTTTGTATTTATTTACTTACATTATTTTATGGAAAACAATTTTAAAACCAGTTATAATCTTTATGAAAAAAAAAACTTTTTAAAACAAATCATAATTTTACAAATATGTATAATGTGCACATAGTCAATCTTTTTTACATCATATTTTCCATAAACCGAGGTTTGACAAAACAAAAAACAACACCCCCTGACTAGGTAGGTCTACCATGTTAAATTACTAGGAAGATCTACCTAGAATCACAGAGACCTACCTAGTGAGGTAGTATTATAATCCTGTCTGTTGATGGTATTAATGGCTTAAAGTCAATGTGAAGGTTTATCAAAATAATGGCTATATTTTTCTATGTACTTGTAGAGCATTGCTGACCATATCGTTGGTAGTATCCCTTGATATGGTAGTTTTTATAGGGTTTACCCTGGTCACTGTCTTTATCGACCTTGTCACTACCATTATCTACCATGTCAACAGAGTTATTTTTTTCAAAGGGGGTAGGTGGTCTCTCCACTACTAAAGCAAAAATCAATAAGCGAGCTAGTTTTTTTCTCCAAATTTACCTGTTGAATCGTACATTTCCACTAATAAATCAATAACCCATTAGGGATATGTGTATATTACAATCGGATAGAATAGACCATCCCTAGAGCTTAAAACCACAATATTCCTAAGTTGAGAGTCTTAAACAATGAGTGATGTTAATGGCAAAACCTACTCTATTAATGTCTAGAGGCTTTTTACTTGAATGTTGTAGTCTATTGATACTCATTAATGTTCTGTGATATAGTAATACTTGTCCAAGGTTTATGATAAATGATTGTATAAATGACATTTGTGTTTTTTTATGTTATGCTTACATTAAGATACAGTGTATAGAGAAACTATATTATAAAGCTACAAATCCTTGACAAATTGAGAATTTTTTTAAAGATGCATTCTGCATGTTTGATTTTTTGCTTTTTGTTGTTTTTTTCGGGTAAGGATAACCTCCGAAACCTGAAGTGGATTTATTTCAGGTCTGTCTGGTGGTGACTGGCCAATACAGATACAATCCCATATTCTTTCCTGAAAAGTGTCTTCTTGGTTACCTCTCAAGGTTAAAGCTCAATCCAGACTATCAAATTTATTTGACAAAAATCTGTGATGATACCCATATATGGTAATGATATTTCCATATATGGTCATGGTTTGACATCATCAACCATATATAGGCATATCAAATGTTTTTGTCAAAGAAAATTTGATAGTCTGGATTGAGCTTTAGGATGATGGCAAACGTTCTGGTTTTTTGTTTGTGAACTCGTAGGTGGCAATCCTGGCCTTAAATCTTTTATGGGATTGAGGACACCTAGTCTGTTTAGGTAAATCCGTATTTGATTGTAGCTGCCTCTTTTTTCGTTTGCTTCTCTCCACAAGATCTACACATCTGTTGACTTTGAAGGATTTTGTTCAGTTTCGATTAATGGTTTGCCAAAGTTTTTTGTCTTTAGCATTGACTTCCCAGACATCAGTGTTACAAAAATGTACTGCATTGGGCATATGAGCCATGTTGCACAGGGAGCCAAGGCTTATAGTCTCATTCAAAAGATGGCTGTTAACTTTTTTTTTGTCTATCAGTCAAAACAAAGTGGTCAGTAATGGATTAAAACAGGAAACTATTAATCTTCACTGTCTACTGCACGTCATCTCCTTACTTTTTTACCCATGGATTTATAAATTTAACGTCTAGTCAAAGAATACATATCCCAAAGTGCAATTCCTTGGAAGCGCATACATACATGGACATTTCCAAAATCCAACCAGTCAAATAGCGTTACGTTTAATTGCTGTGGCCGTAAGGAAATTGCGCCCCGACCTATCATAAAGTAAATTTAATCCAAATATAAAGACATTGACATCATGAAATATATGTAAAATATGTAATGAAATTGTATGACAAAAGAATGTTAACCACAATAATTACAAAACAGTTATTATTTTTAACTTGTTTGCGATGAAAGCTGATTACAATTTTACCATGTTAAGTTCACTTTCTAGCCGTAAATTAAAAAAATAAATGATTTTATTCCACATATATAAAAAAAGTATTTTGATGAAACTCGACATAAACTTGCCCATTTTGAAATAAAATAACATGGGGTATGTGAGGTTCTGTGTGAAAGTGGCTTTATAATACATCACCACCATATTTCACAAGTGCCATACAGTGGCAGCACTACGGCGTGGGGTAGGGATCTTTGCCCCTCCCCCCATCCCCGACCGGGACGAAACTGCTTAGTAGGGTATTTTCAAGGTCGAGACAGGGCTCCAACCATACAAAAAGGGCCTAAAAATCGTGCAAAATATGCCAAAAACCGTTTTTGTTTGCTTGTCAAATTAAAAACCGGGACACGCCCACCCTAATCTAGCCCAACCTGCCGGGGTTGCCCTGCCTGTTGGGGTTTTGCGCCACCACTAGTGTCATAATGAGAATTGTTATAAAAATGATGGTGTAGTTCTCATCTTGTAAGTGGTGAGAACTTGCTGTTGAATGTAGCGTGAAAAAACTTATAATTTCTATTAATTAACCTTTCTTTTGTTGATTTTCAGACCAACAATGATTAAGTACGGAATTGACAACATACGGGAATTAGTCGGTCATAAAGTTAATCTTCAGATGGTCCATGATAATGGTATATGTAGACTAGACCAAGGAAATAAGTGAAAAAAAGAGGAAAATTTAATAATAATAATAAATATTAATAATTATAACATTTTTAGAGCACACGTATCCGCTACAGTAGTGCACAGTGAGCTGATGAAATAGTTGTTGCACATTCCGTATGGGTTACATCATGTCCTTTGCACCCAAAACAGAGCAACATTCATCTGTCCAGCAACAGAGAAATGTTTGAACCAGTCAGAGGTGGCGGAATGTTTTTGGATCGGGGGGAGGGGGGGAACGAGGTAAATTGAGCTCTGCTATCCCAGTCCCATTACAATTTGACAAGTAAAAAAAAAGGTTATTGCCTATAAATTTGTCCTGAAGGTGGTTTTCATTCTTTTTTTATTGCTTTAGACCTCTGAAGGAAATTGATTTTATACTTGTAGTGGCATTTCAGGGAGACCGTCCCCACCTCCCTCTTCCGCCGCCCATGGAACCAGTTCTCCAGAATAACTCTCTACTGGTTTTTTTAAATGCACACAAACCATCAGTGCCTATATGGTTTTGGGCCTACAGTTTATATTTCTGATCCAAGAAGACTTGTACGACCACCAGCGGGATATGTAAATAGGTTATAAATATATTCTCAATTTTTACGTGTATGTCCAGACTCATTGTTGAAATTGCTAGGTTAATTAACACGGTCCAGTGTCATCTCAATCTGTCTGCAGTCACCAGAACTAAACATAGGTTCCTTGAAGCCTGGTTCCCACTAGGCAACGCGTCTGTGCTACCGCAAGTGATGTGACGTAAGGCTCTTCCACTATTCAGCATTCCGCCCTCTGCGCGCAAAGTTGAACTATCACCGCGGCTGGCACTGGCAGTTGTGTGACGTATGACGCTGAATACTAGTGGTTCCCACTAGGCCGCAACATATTTGACGCGTGGTGTAGCTGCGCTCGACGCTAACGCGTCTAAATTGCTCTAGTGGGAACCAAGCTTTACCAAATACTGGCTATTCAAAACCCATTGGATGTTCACTGGTTTATCATTGGAAGTAGACAAGAGCTTGACATTTGGTAAGGTATACAGTATATAGTAAATCATGAAATCAACAGTTCGCAGACACTACTTTAACATGAAGTACTTAAGCTTTCATCATGTGTACATTCCCATTAGAGAGTTTAATCAATTTTACCTTATTTTCAAAGAAATGTTGGGTGATATTGAACTAACAACCTCACTGGCTTATATTAAATGTTTATAAAGCCTGTATTCCTGTAGATTGTTATTCTAAAATCGCCGTTTTTAAACGGCGTTTTGAATCGTTATAGAAAAGTTGAATTCGTCAATATTCGCGACAAATTAAAATCGGAATAAAACAGACTTAACGAACTTTTCAACTGCAATTTTTATATATTAGTTAGATAATTGTATATTTTATGTTCTGTTACATTAGTTACATCTCCCGAAAATGTTATAAGTAAACAAAATGTGTGATTTATTTCTAGGCCCAAAACATGTAAATTTTTGCTGCGGGCAATGTTGTCTCGCGAGCACCTAAATTTAACGATTCAAATCGTCAAAGTTGAACTCCGTTTAACTTTGACGATCCAAATCGTCGATTTTGGGATAACGATCGACAGGAAAACAGGCTTAAAGGATAGACATTTGTACAGTTGAGCAATTAAATGGAAACTAATCTAATTGTCTAATGGGGATGTACACTTAATAGTGTTTTGTAACATGTAAGAAATGATGGACGGATTATCTTGCACCTTGAAGCAGCTATACCACTCTCAAATGGTGAGTTTGAACATCACTGGTATTTAAAGTACATCACTTCAACTGCGGGTTCTATATAGTTACTCTTCTTTTATCATTCCTAAATAAATAGATTAATTAAAATTCATGCAGTTCAAAATTGAAAAAATGTTAAAGTACTTTATTTTCTCAAAAGCAAGTAAAATGCTATGCAAGGAATTGAGCAAAATATCTATTGTGTTTGATCATTTGGTTATTTGAGACGCTTTAAAAAATGCTTACTATTTTGCCGTTACTGTGCACATTCATATAAACCAAAATGAACTGAAGTGCTCTGATTGTTTAAAACTCTCACGCTAAGTGCCTTGCAAAGCAGTTTGCTGAGAAAATTCCTCAAGTATGCGCTGGGCTTAAGCCGACATGTGGTTTGGGAGAGTGTACTTGTATTTGATATTTTAGGGACTATAATCTGTGACAATGAAGAGGTGCAATTGTTATGTATGTGTACAGTGATTAAAAAATGTTAGGTCTCACCACAAAATGAGTCGCATCGTAAGTGAGAATCACCAAAATAGGTCTGAAGTCAAATTTTTGAGAAATTCAGTTATAATCAATTAAGAGTACTATGGTACTTATATTTCATTATAATATACTTTTTAGGTCTGGAAATGTCCTTCATGCAGATTTTCTGAGATTTACAGTCTTTTAATTATTTTGATTGCTTTATGGGCAATTTTTTCAATGATCTACTTATCCAATGAATGTCATTTAAAGTGTAGATTATAGCTTATATTGTGCTCTATTATTACCTTACAAATGCGAGGTGTCGTGTTGAATGCCAGGTAATTTTGAGATATTCACAAAAATAGGTAGAAATTCAAAAATTATAAAAATGAGATTTTTGTTGTTTTGGAAAATTATTTAAATTGTATAATTGCATATATATTATTTAAACTAAACATGTTTTTGAACTACATTTTGTAAAGGCTGTTTTTCAAAATCAATGGAAAAACAGGTAGTCCGGGAGCCAGGGCCCATTTACTTTCAGAAAATGACCAGATGTTTACTTGGTATTTTTGGAAAGGTCATTATG
>JAOTQE010056699.1:0-19620 GCA_025631205.1 Nesometra sesokonis
TTGTGTACTGTTGTAATTTTAAGCAGATAATAGCCCATAGCTGGCTTCAGTAGCAATAAAAATCTTGAATCTTGAATAACATGTGAAATTTATATAGCGTTATTATTCCCGTCATTAGGACAAACACCTATGGAATACAATCCCTTCCATAATGTTGCAGCCGTAATCAGCGCATATGGCATTTGCACCTCCCAGGTACCAACTTATACAAACAGTCAACCAGAGTGAGCCTCTGTTAATGTAAGTTTTAAATGCGCAAGCCTTAGCCTGAATGCCTAAAGACCGACACGAGATAGTTCGGTGTATGTTGCAGAAGGCTTAATTGAATACACACATAATGTCATTTCATTGTTTGACAGATGAAAAGAATGACATATAACTGCCAAATCAACCATAAATCACAGACAATGTTTTAAACAATTAATTCACTAACACAAACTATTAGGAAAGAACATATTGTAAGCCCATTCATCATCATTTACTATGCGGTACTAAGACTGGAAGGTTCTCTGGTTAAATGTGAGGTCCCAAGTTGTGAAATGTTTAGGTTCATAGCTTAAGGGGAGTGTAAGCAATGAGTAAGCTAATTTGTGTAATAACCAGGATATTTAGATACATGGTATATGTAGCGCAAGTCATAAGCATTTTTGAAATTTCCGATGACCAGTCATCCCTAATTGATTAGCCAAAGCAGACCGATTGCTTACTTTGACCTTTGTTTAGTTCTGCTTTATCGTGTAAGCCGGCATTATACAATGGACCCTTTTCCACACACATCCAACCTAAATCAGTAACGGCAATATAATGGTAATATGTCTAGGGTCTGAGAATACAAACACTGTACTGGCATTAAGAGGAAAGTGATCTTTCACACTAAATTCACACATGTGAATTACAGCAATATTCCCATTTTAAAGTTCTGTGTGAAAGGGGTTCTGTGACTTTGAAAAGAAAACACCGATTCTGAGTTTATTTAGGAATTTCCAAAGCTTCAAGTCTCCATTGTCTTGAAGTCTCCAGGAATTCTCTAAGTTTTGTAAGCGTTTTAAAATTAGGTTATAAAGCGACCCATTTTTTAAAAATATTAGTTGGCAATAATCAATTGTGAAGTTTAATAATGTTTTTAGTGAACTGTAATAGACAGATGTCAAAATCTTTCATAATAAGGAAGGTGTTGAGCTTTTAAATAATAGTACTTGTACACAAAGGGTACATACTACAAACAGTGCTTGGATGGTCACAAGAAAATCTCCAGAAATTTTGTATGTACTACCTTAGACCACTACATTATACCCGTTTCCAAATGAAGCTATTGTCGGTAGAATTTTCATTACACATGAATTTATTCACCAAAGGTTATTAAAAATGAACATCTTTTGTAATTTATTATTTTCTTTGAATTTAAGGATTATGAATTTTCGATATTTAAAAATTTATGAACAAAAGCCAAGGGCCATTATCTCTTTGAAATATTCAAAAGAAACTTATTGGACCTGCCCTGAAACACACCACAATATCCGTGTTATTTATTTATAAAAGATAATGCTGTTTCTAGATTGAGTGAATAATAATTAGGAAACCATGTACATACACTAAGTAATAATAATTAAAATCAAATTACTTTAGCATTTGTGTATCTAATGTATAATTCATATTAATTTATTATTAAAATTTATAATGAAAAATACAGCCTTTCTCATTTTCAGGTTTTCTACAGATCCAATTAAAATCCGCTTTCTCTGTACAATAAACATACACCGCATTTTACAAAACAGAGAGATGAAAGTAAGCTAAAACGATAAATAAACCATGAAACCTGAAACGAGATGGAAACAGGAATTTACAACCGGAGGTTGAGTCTTAAATTATTACTGTCAATCGACATGTAATTTAAGCTGTTTCTTATACTTAAATTGAAATTGTGATCCATTTAAATTTTTACTGAATGATCAGGAAAGATAAGATTAAACTTTTCTGCTTCTGTGAATGATGTTATGATGAGAAACACAAGTCCCTTTCACACAGATAACCTAAGATACTAGATTAGTGGGTCATGCTAGCATTGTGTCTGTATGAAAAATTAACTTTAAAACCTTCCAAAAAACACAATTATAGTAGGTTAATAGTTTGTATGAAAGGTACAGAAAATTCCAAGTCCAACAAAATTTTTGGTTTCCTGAAATTTTAAGGCCTATCCCAAAAACAAGAAAAACATTTGTTTTACCCAGAGAATATACATTTTTCTTTGGAACTTCATTATGCTAATTGTGTTCTCATAAAACAATATGATTTTTCTAAATTAAATAATATTCTATATGAACCGAGTTCTATGAAAAAGATTTGCATCCCATTTTTTAAAACATACCGAGTTATACAGTGAAAAAAACAAAGATGGATTTTTAATGATGTCTACAGACTGTGTCCAGAGATATGCTATAACCCTCTCGCTGCATGGGCCCGGTACAACCAGGCCAAAAATAAATCATTCTTTAAAAATATTTGCCTATACAGTACTACATGCGCCTCTTCAGCTTCCCTATCAACTTTGAGATATTTACAACATTAAAACAAAAATAATGTCCTTCAATTTATGCTCTATATTTTTAGTGTTTTTTCTTTAAATTTTTTGTTTTTGATTTTACCGAAATACATTAATTTGTGTTTATTATAAACTTATGAAAATGCCCCAAACTTTTGATATTTTTATTTATCGTTAGTATCTGCATCCTGATCCAGTGTAAAACCAGATCCTATAAGGAATTTCTTGGTCAAAAAGTAGATTTTTTCACAGATTCACAGAAAAAATAAAAAATGGCTGTTATGATATCATATGATTTCAAGATTCTGCAAATTACAAGTTTTTTTTCTTTTCCTAAGCAAACACCTTGCCCACCCCAAAATAAAAAAAAAAATAAAAATAATCTGTTTCAGTATTTTTGGCCATTTATTTCTAACACCTATTTTCCTTACAAACACTGCATAGTGACAGGGTTAAAAATGGCTAGCAAACTTAGATGTAATTTAAGCTGTTTAACTCTATGAAATAAAATCTTCTCATTAAACTACTGTTTAAATTTAAACATTCTATTCCTATTCTTAGGACATATTTTATTTTCAGTCACTGTTAATGTTTCTGAGAGTTTAAACGTGTTATATCAACTAAAAATATACAGAATAATTCTGATGGATAACATTTGCAGTTAAGATTTTATTTTTAAATGGCGGTGGATTACATCCGCACTACTGTCATTTATTTTCTACACAACACAGCGTCAAATCTGATGTACGCAAGTTTGAAATATCCTTTAGTTACATAAACTCCTGATGCAAATGAGAGGACTTAGCGGCCATCTGTTTGGTGTACTTTAGTACTTAGCCATTCATTTTATGCAAAGCTTTGTTTATAACACAAATTAACGAACTGCATACTCAATCAAACCATAAAAAGGTTGTCACACATTGTTGACAGCAATATGCAAATCTCGGTTTTAACAGTCGGCTCCGATGCACATTTAATGTGTTGTAGAACAGACGAAATACTCTAATGACAAACAATGGTTTATGTTTTGTCAATACTCATTCAGATGGTGCATGCTTTTTGAAGTTCTATTATTTTAAATAGGACATTGATACAACACATTTATGTAGGTCTAAGTATGGACGATGATAATAATATGTGCCTCTAAGCGCTTCACAATTATTAACCTCAGCCATTGAAACAAACACCTATGGAAAACAATCCATTCTATAATGTCGCAGCAGTGTATATGACATATCGTGGGTGTCAAGGGGAGGAGATGTGCAGAGATAGAACAACTAGGCTTGGGCTGGCCATCTCAATTTATGATTTCTTTTCCATTTTTTCAATTAGTTTTTCATTTTAACAACTCTGAAAGATTTGACACAATACCGATGTCAACAGATACATATTTGTTGAAGTTCCATTTGTTACAAATGACAAAATAAAAAAAGAACGAGTTAAACGAAACCATCGTGTATAACGCGTTCAACAAAAACCAGTCAAGCATTACATAGGAGGCGGAGCTAAAATGAGCTCTGCATAATAGCGGGAAGAAAACCTTTGATTGGAGAACAATAGAATACGCGTTTTACGGGTAACTGCCGTTTTAAAACAATTGGTGGTGACGCCTATCAAAAGAGCCAAAACACAGAAAATTGGGTAAATAAGGGTTTTTTTTGCTTGACAATAAAAACCAGCTACCACGGCTATTTGGATATGGATTTTTTCGCAGGATCCTAGATCCGTCCCCCCCTGGATTAGGTATGCTTTGTCTGCATATATAGTATTAATACCTGCCAACTTTGACTCAACTGCGTTAGACAAACTAAACCCACCACTTCCATGCTGCATATCCATGATTTGAATGTGGAAAGCAAAAAACAAGGTTATTTACTTAACTTTAACATGATTTACTTCCATATCAATGGTTCAAGCTGTTATTCAGATGTTTTTTTAGTGCAAAACAAGAAAACTTTTAGTGCTTAGATCATTTTAATTATTTTTTTTCTCTTATTAATTTTTGTTTTAAAATTTGTCACATGCGTGAGAATTATTTATCCATGAAAAAAAATGATGCATGCATTTCTTTAATGCATACAGCTTCTTGAAACCATTCTTACACAATTTAATATCAATGACAGGGAGTGGATGGCAAGATGAAAATATTGGAAGAAACAAAGAATGAATCTAAATGTATAGTAAAAATAGAGGGAATTACTGTAAATTTTAATACCATGTACCCAAATAATTTTTGTTCGGCTGAATAGCCATTTAGTCTATTTAATATTAAGTACTGGAATGTAGTATGTTAAATCCATACTCTAAAAAATTAATTCCATAAATAGAAATAATATGCACTAAACTCCAGGGAGTATAATTAGTATGTAGAAATAATACAACTAATCCCTTCATGCTAAATAAACACAAGATAGTGTAGAAATAATAAAAAAAAAAAAAAACAAAAAAATTATTACTTTTTGTAATGTAATAACAATATCTGATATGGACGACTAATGCAGTATAGACTTTAGCAATACAAAGAATTAACTTTGTCTCATCATAAAATAGTTGAAACAGAAAAAATAGAAAATTTCCCCATTTACAACACTGATGAAAAAATAAAAAATGTATTCTTAGCATATGATGCTAAGCAAGTTATTTTTTTATAGTTTCCCCAAAAGTATATTTCAATGACAACTTAAAAATACACTAAACGTAAATCCATTGCTTTGAAACATTAAAGAAACTAAACTTTATATACATGAGCTGGTGTAGAAATATAGCAAGTTATATTAATCTATGCATACATTATCTGATTTTACAAAAGCAATGTCATTTGGAATCATACTCATTGGAATATCATACATTCACCAAAAAGTACAGATCAATTATGGCAACTTAACTCAGAGCTTTGAAACATTTCCAAAACTAAACTTGCTAAATATACATGAGCTAGTATAGAAATATAGCCAGTTATATTAATCTATGAAAACATTATCTGACACCCTCCGAAAGTTCCTAGTATCACATAAGGACACGGTTGACAAAAAAGAGAAGTGCAACACAGTTTACAACATCAAATGCCAGAATTGTCAAGCGTCGTACATCGGAAAAACTAAGCGACCTCTGGGCATCAGAGCCGGAGAACACAAGAGAGAACCCTCCCCTGTTGCAGAACATCATAAGAGCACTGGACATAACATTCCCCATGAGGACGTCAAGATCTTGGACTCTGATCCATCCTAGATGGGAAGGGGTATTAGGGAGGCAGTCTACATCAGATTACACAGGAGCACCCTGAACAGAGACGGCGGACGGTACCATCTTCCGGCGGTCTACAACTCGCTACTGAGAGGTAGATTAGCAGCGCCATCATATGGTGCTGCCTCTCAGTAACATCACCAACAGCGCCCCCACGTGATTATTGGGGCTGAAGAAAGCTGAGTGGTTCACCAGCAAAAAGCTACCCCAGGTAAGCTTTTTAAATGTTGTTGGATAACAAGAAATTTCAATCATTATCTGATTTTACAAAAGCAATGTCATTTGGAATAATACTCATTGCAATATCATACATTCACCACATTCATGGCAACTTAAAAATGCACTGAACATCAACCTAAAGTTTGGAAATATTTCCAAAACTAAACATGCTAAATATACATGAGATAGTGTAGACATATAGCCAGTTATATAATAATCTATGCAAATATTATCTGATTTTTCAAATTTAATGTCATTTGGAATCATACTCTTCGCAATCTCATAGTCACAAAAAGTACAGATAAATTATGGCAACTTAAAACACTCAACATCAACCCAGTATTTGAAACATTACCGAAACTGAGAATGCTAAATATACATGAGGTAGAGTCATTTGGAATCATACTCATTGCAATTCATACATTCACCAAAAAGTACAGATCAATTATGGCAACTTAAAACACTCAACATCAACCCAGTATTTGAAACATTACCGAAACTGAGAATGCTAAATATACATGAGGTAGAGTAGAAAAGAATCCAGTTATATTTATCTATGCAAACATTAACTTATTTTACAAAAGCCATGTCATTTGGAATCATACTCATTGCAACATCATACATTCACCAAAAAGTACAGATCAATTATGGCAATGTAAAAATTCACTCAACATCAACCAAGAGCTTTGAAACATTACCGAAACAAAACTTACTAACTAGTGTAGAAATATAGAAAGTTATTAACCTATGCAAACATTATCTGATTTAACAAATGTAATACCATTTGGAATCATTGCAATATCATGCTTTCACCAAAAAGTACGGATCAATTATGGGAAATTAAAAATGCACTCAACATCAACCCAGTGCTTTGAAACATTACAGAAACTGAGAATGCTAAATATACATGAGGTAGAGTAAGAAAAGAATCCAGTTATATTAATCTATGCAAACATTAACTTATTTTACAAAAGCCATGTCATTTGGAATCATACTCTTTGTAATTTCAGTTTCACAAAAAAGTACAGACAAATTATTGCAACTTAAAAACGCACAAACATCCACCCCGGAGAGTGATATGGAAAATGAGGGAACAATTAGACCTCGTTTGGGGAAGTGTGAGAGGCAATGATGCGGATCCAGATCGCTGAGTGTTGATCGACGCTACATCAAACTTTAGTGCTAGTTCATTCTCTATGAGATAATAATGTAACGGTGCTCGAACTATCTCTTTTACGTTCCTTTTAGAAGCGTTGATTGTAACGTAACATACAGCAGTCTAAATAGGATTAGCACAATTACTCATACATCAAAGCATAATGTAATATTATTCCTAACGGTATTTTTATGGCTGTAATGGTTCACACAGTGGTCAAAATTGTGTTCGCAAAAGGCTCTTTAAATTGTGTTCGGAAAAAGTTCTGACACATGTATAGAGGTGATTTTGGACTGTGGTTCCCTATCTAACAAAATAGAAACCTATGCAGTCATCTTTCAAGGTTATGGTGTGTGCAACTCTGTTACACTGACATCACGACAGTTGTAAACAGATAAACGTGACTTTCCAAAAAGCTGATAGTTTAGCACACATGTGGTTTTTTGTAATCTAGTTAGTTTTTAGAAATACATTTGGATAAATATTAATACATATTTAATAGACTTTTTAGTCTTATGACATATTCCTTCCCTGTGGTAAAAATCTGGCCTGTCTATGACAACTAAGCATACGCCTTATGTTTTTTCTGAGATTTGACAGGTTCACTGATAGTCATCTGATTCGCCATGTACATTGACAAATAATAAAATACAACAAACACAATTAAATTATATAGTCCACGGTCCCCGCAGGGGTCTAGTTATACATTAAATTTCACCAATTTTTGCATGTCTACATGTGTCAGGGATATCATTGGTCACAACAGCTGAACATATTATAAAACGTAAATGCAATGTTGTTTTCTATGTATCGCACAAACACATAATTAATAAACTTAATTCAGTAAAAACAAAAATCTTTTTGGAATAAATAAATTGTTTAGCCAAAATAATTGGACAATATGAAATACAAATATACCCGACCCTGCGTTTGAGATTAAGACTTGGTAGGCATGGACAAGATTTTTTTAGTCCTCATCTTAAACACTCAAATACATTTTTATTACTATGCAGGTATATGCCCTCCGCTGACCAAATTCAATTAATATAAAATGTCAGTTATAGTTGGAAAAATGTATATGGGAAAAATAATAAATTATCAGCATAGCATGGTACATTAAGATTTGAAGGAGGGGGAAAGTCTACCTGGAGAAAAAAAAATCAACTTTTGAAAGTTCACTCGTTTAAACTACCATCTGCTGCCTTGTTAAATCTACTAAATGGGGTTTTAAAGGCAATTAACTGATTTTTATATTAGCCCGTGGAGTGTAAAACAATTTAAGGAGCATTTTAATTTGTCATGGTTTTTAGAGTAGGTTAATAGTGTAAAGGTTAAGTGTTTATGGTTTAATGGTTTTTGATTTGTACAGTGAAAATTAGAAAAAAAAAAACAAGCACGAAAAGTGATACATGGACTCGGCCACATCACAGATATATCAGTACAAAAAAGTTTTTACAAGACTCAAAACCTGGGCAATCTTAATCCAAATGAGACATAAGTCAGAAAATTAAAAATTGAGTTTTTTATGGATTATAAAACTACACATTATTATCTTTAAAATGCAAAAAAATATCAGTTTCATACGATGTTTCCTTGTGAAGTTATGATCATTTGAAGATTGAACATTTAAAAATGTAATTTTTGATAAAACTACATTTGAAAATTGTTTATCAGTATACATTGACTAAGCAAGGTCATTTCTAAATTGCATTTTTAAAAACATGTCTTGATCATATCTGAAACTTGTTAAGGTAGTATAAAAGTTGAATGTATGAACTTTATAATTTTTAAATATAATAAAATTTGAAAAAAATTACCGTTTTAAAATTTGTGCCTATTGGGGAAAACTAGAATTTGCGACTTATATCTCATTTGGTTTGGCTCTGTCACATGGGTGCAGTAACCGTATCTGATTGCTCCCCATAAGATTTCAACTGCCAAGATGGACAATGAAGAGTGAAGTATCTAGAGTTGAAGGGAAGGTAATGGGTGTAGATTGCAGAATGAGAATTTATTAGATTAGAAATAATATTATGGGGATAATTTATGAATAGTTGTGACAGCCAATAAATTAGGCTACAGATTCCTTGACTTCGCAAAACTGGCGAAAGATGGTCGATTTGTTTTCACCAAATTAAAAAATCTGTAACCAATGTTAAAAATCATAGACACCGATCAAAATTGCCAACGTTATTTAAAAACAAAAATTTATGGATTTAAATATTTTATAATTCAAGCTTTCTACATTGAAAGATGTCCAAAATTAGAGGCTTCCAGCCATGTTATGTTTTTTTCTGTTTTTTTTAAAATATAATTTATTGATTTTTAATATTAATGAACACATTGGTTATTGATATAAAAATAACGTATGAAATATTTACATTACACTGACTGTAGGTTATAATATGTGTGATTTTTTTGTGGTTCATTCAAATTATTCATAAGATTCATTAATTTTCTGAATGAAATTACAATGTAATTATACCACAAATTATAAGTCGGTAAAATCGTGTATGCGAAGTGTTAAGAACAATTGTATTGAACATAATGCAGCTCATGCATTGTACACAAGTTTTCCCAGATGCAATGCGCTCTGGTAATTAAATCCCAAATCATCGACGTTACAGGTAGCACTCGAGATGAACCGGCCAGCTATCGAATTCATAGTAACATCAATTAGGAATTCTCATTAAAACTGGCTTATCACAAAAGCACATGTTCGTGGAGAAATCAACTGTGGAATTAAAGACCGTGGTATACAATAGTGGAAGATCCTAACTAGAAGAAAATCAGTCATAAACGCTCGGCGACTACTTAACATAATTACTTAGGGTTCTGCTGGGAAGTTAAACCTCGTTACGTTTGTTAATTATGTGTAGATAAGATCTTATGTGATGTGTCACTTTTAGCCTAGAAAACATCGCCCTTAGGTTTTGATATCGGCTTCTACACTGCTTTTGTGTTGGCAGCATAGCCTGACTTGTCAAATGTTAATTCTGTGAATCTCCTAGTTAAATATATTATAATGACACTCTAGAGGGTGCTATATATAAAATCGTCTAACAAGAGTGAATTTAAAAGGATATTTTTCCATTTGAGGCCAGTCGTGGCAAACCCACCAAGTTGTCGCACAGGAAGTTACTGAGAAATAAGCCAATAAACAACAGGAAATATAAACAAATACAAAAGAAATTTGAGAATATTTTGTTCAATAACTTCAGTTATACATGTCTGATTTTGATAGTTGACCCCTCATTTTAAAGCTTAGGAAAAGTCTAATATGGTTTTAACAATAACTCAATTTTCAATTTTCCTACAACTTGGTGGTTTTGCCGTGTCATGGCTCATTTGTTTAAACAAAATGAACCAAATATTTCTGTTAAAAAAATCTAAAATGTTTAGGGAAAAAAGTAAAATAAAATAATGAAAATGTCATTAATGTGCAGCAATTTAAATGATTATTTTTGGACTTGGCTTTAAACAAGGAATTATTTAATTAGACACTGCTTTAGGTGATATTAGGCTTAAAAGCCCTCTGCTACCCTATGTAGAAGAACCCACGAAATTTGTTTCCCTCTATTTTTTAGCCCAATTATTAATGTAAAATTAGCCTTAGCCTTTGAAAAAATAACACCCTCTGACTAGGTAGGTCTACCATGTTAAATTACTAGGGAGGATAAAAATAGTGGAGATACTACCTAGTAAGGTAGTATATAATTACCGTGTCTGTTGATGTTATTAATCTCTTACGGTTTATTCTAAATAATGGCTGTATTTTCCTATGTATACTTGTAGAGTATTGCCGACTATATCCTTGGTAGTATCCCTTGATATGTAATTTTTATAGGATTAACCCTGTTAACTACATATATCTACCTTGTCGCTACCATTATCTACCATGTTAACAAAGCTAATTTTATTCAAAGGGTATATTTGCTCCCAACTCTACAAGCCGGGCTGTATCTTGATTTATTTCATGTTCTATAATCTTTCTTTTCTATCTCCACTATTTTTTATCATGGTAAAATTATTATTATTATTAATAATATTAATTATTAATTTTTTATCAAGTATTTTACATGGGTATGCTGCTTTTTTGCATTATAGAAAAATAAATGTTTATTAGAAAACTGAAATTGCATAGTTTTCAGTTAATAGTTTGCTGACAAGAAATATGAAACAATTAATCTCAATTAGGTAATGAAATCCAGTGTAACAGACTGAATTTTAACTGCTTTTAAATGCCAATATACAACTACAAATTTTGTTGAAAGACCAAAGGTAAAAAGATGCGTACCATATGCTGTTCAATAATAATTTTCAAACAATACCTTGATAGAGGGAGACATAACAATGTAAATAAATTGCCTCAAGAGATTTATTAAATGAGCATTAATCTCAGATCTATAATATATTCTTCAGTTTCATTATAATTATAACATTAATTTTTCAAAGTATATAACATAATCTCTCAATATGTGGAATAAGGAATTAATTACATATTATATTGTCATTCATTTCTTTGGTAAGTTTGGAAATAAAAGTGAGGTTTCGCAGTTTTCGAAAGCGTCATCAATTCTTGCAACGTTTGAATAGAACACCTTAAATATCTGTCACATTTGGTCAGTATTTTACGACGATCATCAACAATTCATAGGTAGAAAATTTGATATATTTTTTAACACAATTAGGAACTTTAAAACATTGGAGTGTGACGTATCCGTTTTCGTATTTCGTAAGTTTGTGAAACCTCGCTATTATCAGGGTGAGCATACTTGGTCACTGCCTCCGAGCACCCGGTCGTCTATAACAGCGTAAATGTGTTTTCGTTTCTTTGTTTGGCCCCCTAGGTAGAAATCTAGGACTACAACAGAGTGAAGACTGGTGATTCTTGCCCAATATTTATTTACATTTTATTCTTTGTAATTTTAGGGCTGATAAATATTTAATTGCAGTTATTATCTTATCTTTTAAGTAATTTTCAGGACCATTTTAAAATCAGTGTATATAACCAGACTAATTCCCATGACCAGAATCTTGAACAGTCAGTAGTGAGACCCCGGCCGACACTCTGGCACAAGTATTTGAGGCACGACACGGCAAAACCACCAAGTTGTAGGAAAATTGAGTTATTGTTAAAACCATATTAGACTTTTTGTAAGCTTTAAAATGAGGGGTTAACTATCAAAATCAGATATGTATAACTGAAGTTATTGAACAAAATATACACAAATTTCCTTTGTATTTGTTTATATTTCCTGTTATTTATTGGCTTATTTCTCAATAACTTCCTGTGCGACAACTTGGTGGATTTGCCACGACTAGCCTCATTTGTGTTTAAAAGTTCGGCCATCTGAATCAAGGTGGGCCGCAGAATATGTTTTATTTATGTCTATTTTTATGATTATCTTTTTAATGTTTTAGTAATTATGTAATCATATTGTACACAAGAATTTTATGTTGTTTAGAAATTCAGTTTCTCAATTTAGCATATGCTGCAATGAACTGTTTTGTAATGTTTCTTGACGCTTTTTGAATAAATATACCCAGATATATATTTTGTAATAGTTATACAAATGAAATGTTGTTCTGGCTAAGTAAATAATTAGTATTTACTGCATTATAATTAAGTTACTTTAAATTACTGCAGTTTATGGCAGTGGTGTAAGTATGTTGGTGTTGTATTTTTTTTTTAAATAAATAAAGTTTTCCTCCTTTACTACTGCCACAAAAGTACATATTTTTTTTATCATTGATATGCATCATCATTGTGGGAGAAGTTGGTGCAGTGGTTGCGGTTTAGAATCCCAATTGAGAGGTCGGTGGTTCGAGACTCACTCACACCAGTTGCTTGTGTGCCTAGGCAATGCATTTTACTCATATTCCTTCAGTCTACCTAGCTCTATGATGGGTACCAGCAAATCTCTGGGAAGTAACCTGCGACGGACTGGCATCCCATCCAGAGGAGTACCACACTCTCATCTGCTTCATGGTACTGAACTAGAAATATGCTCCAGTCGTATGGGCCGCAAAGGTCCCATGACAGGGGGACTGTATCCCCTAGCCCAACAACCCCACCCCTAGAGTGCTGCCACTGATGTAGAACCACAATACGACAGGTGCAGAGCATTTCCCACATTGTAATGCTACTGGGAGAATATTTCCAAGATGGATGGCACCTTCTATGTTGATTTTTTAGTGTACAGTGTGATGTCTCCTATTGGTCTAGCAAATTTAATCACAACCAATGTGACCAATCACACTGTGTTGCCAATAAGTGTTTTAAAATTTTCTATAATTCATATAAAACACGTTGATCAGCGCCCTCATTCTTTAAATTTAAAGTAGTGTCTTACTTAATCAGATAAGCACAATTAGAGCTCTTCTTAAACATTCAGGTTTTTTTTAATTGATGTGTATTTTCAGCTAATTCAATTTCAATTCGCTGTAGAGATTCCATAAAAAATACAATAGATATACAACAAATGGAATTAACAAATTTACATTACAGTATCAACAAGACAAAGTAATCGTAAACTATTACACTCTTGTCTATGTTTTGAAGGTGGTTTTCCCCTCTTGTGTTTGTCAGTTTGTGTGTTCATTTGTGGACAGCCTAAAGCCATTCACTCTTTTCCTACTTTCACTGTGATAGGAGAGGTATACATACTCTATTCAGGGTCAAGAAAGGTTACGTTTGGAATTTTAATGGCAATAGCTAACAGATAGGACCAGAGTATATCAGTAACTGTCAAGCCTGTTTAGTTACTATATTTTTTGTCACTTAAAAGAGGGCAGTAGACACAAAATCATATAGATTAGAATCCAGAATTCATGTGATACGGCGGACCAGCACCAAACCTCAGGAGGACCTAGATATGGTTGGTTCTGATATTGTTTGAAAATTTTAAGTAAATCGCCCCAGTAGTTTTTGAGATATGTATGCAGACAGACACACACACGCAGACAGACAGACGGACGCAGCTCATTGCAATACCCACTTCAGTGGTGGGGCGAGGGTATTAAGTTTTATATCAGATGGGAGGGCAAAAAGGGGAGTTAAACTATAATTGAGTAAAACTGAGTGTGAAAGGCTAGAATAGAGAAAATGAGAAGTTTCAAGCATGAAAACTGAGTGACATATACCCTATTAAAAAATTAATAAAGCTAAATGCACTGGTTTTCAAATGGTCCTGGGAATAAAAAAAATAACAGTTATGGATAGGCCTATGTGTATCGGAAAAAATTGTATTAAAAAAATGAAAATAATTAAGGCCAAAAATCAGCGGAGTGTCGCCATCCGTCCCCGCTCTGTCGCGGTCCCGGCCCCCTACCTAGGTGACCAAACAAAGGAACCGGAAACACATTCATAGGTTACATAGCGCCCTCTATACTTGAGTATCGGAATCGAAGTTCGCTAGGTGTTTCTTCTTGTAAACATACGGTTAAAAATAATAATAATGAATAATGAAAAAATGCCTCATGTGTTTTCAAAATTGTTCGGACGCAAATCTATAACTTTCATTCTCATGGCCTTATTGGAAAGGAAGATAGCCATAGTTGTAATAGGAGGAAGGAAAGAATGAAGAGTGTGATCATGAGATTGAACAACTTTACAAATAAATTTAATGAAAAAATACTGTTGCCTCTTTTCAAAGAGGATACGGTAATATTAAATCCAGTGGTAAATGTAATTTAATTTTTCAGGAAGCAACCTCCTCCCTACTACTGCAATTAGCAGGTGCTAATTATGTGATACAATTAAGGAGAAAAACCGATGCGGCATGAAACACTGATCGACTGTGATGGTTGGTGTGGATGGAGGACAATGGGCACGATGGCTAAGGTGAAATCAGGCATGAAGAAAATTAAGCCAGGGATGACTTGAAGCGGGTCTCTTAGGAGCAAAATGTGGACATTAATTTATGTAATCTTATGTTAATGATTGTAATTTGAGAAAATGACTAAATATCATCAACCACTGACCAACTTCAAGTAAGAAAATATAATATGTATAATATGGTCATGAAACTGGGTCATCATCAGGAATGATGACATAATTAATGTCGAAATAGTGAATCCTGACAAAATGGTATATCTCATTGCTTGTTGTAAAGTAGTAAACATAGTTGAAAATGATAAATAACTTGCATTATATTAAAACACAAAAATTAAAAATTAAAGTAGATTTATTTATTAAAACTAATTATTCTTTACTCAATTAAATTAAATTAAATTAAATTATACTGCAGTAGGGTATGTATTATTATTATAGTAATTATTTTATAGTAATTAAATTATTAATTATATTAGGTTTAAATTTGAACTATCATGGTAATTTAATTAAATGTTAATTAATTGCATTAATGTAAATTTTAAGTATATTATGTTAATTTAATATTTGAATTATTAGTCAATATAAACCTTAATTATATTATTTTATGATAATTCAAATTTTACTATTGGTTGATCTTATACTGTTATGATTCATATTATGTTAATTTTTCAATTAACTGTAATTATCTTATCTTGTGAATGCTATCCATAATTTATACTGGATAATTAAATTAAATCTATAAAGTATATTATTTTAATTTCAATTTATATTTATTGTAAATCTCTTTCGTTCTACCATCAATTTACTTTGCATTTCAAAAACAACAAATTTCGCGACCATCAATTTTTCACAATTTTACAATAACCCAATTTTCATGAATAAAAATAAATTAATTCCTCTTTTTAAAGTTTTATTTTCCCTATTAAAAAAATAACAAATATCATCGGGAGACATCTGTTTTTTTTTTTTAAATAAAAGGGTCTCCACTGCCTTTTGCATCTATCAAATTTACTTTGTTAGTTCAACCATGAAAAATTTACCAAGTAATATTTTCTCAATTGTTATGGCCCAAAATCACAAAATTGTATTTGCGATTGATATTTGGTCTTGAAAATCATTTGGTCCCAGAAAACCGTTTATCATTTAGTGTTAAAATACTCCTGTCTTAAGGGCATATATTAGGTTTTAATTTAATTTTAATTTATGAAATAATTTGTTTATATTCATGAATAATTTGTAGTAGGTCTTTTGTTAATATAATTTTCAATCTCATACTTAGAATTTTATTATAATGAAATCCATTTAGAATAAACAAAAATTAAATTACTTGTTGAAATGTATATGGTGTTGTGAGACGAAAGTCCAAACTTGCTATATTTGGACTTTTGTTGCGGTTGTTTTTCACACTTCTTTTCTTCTGTCACTACACTTTCTTTTCATGAAAGGGGGGAGGGGAAGAGGGGTTCTTATTTCTTCTGCATAGTGTGCTTGAGAGCTCAGTTTTCATTTTTATATCCTAATTTTGTTTTTTTTTACCTCGGCACCCCCACCCATGTATGTTTGTTGTAGGAATTTAGTTTTTTTTTAATTTACGGCACATTCACCATTGAGTTTTCTTTCCACTTTACAGAATGAGATCTTCATCAGGATTTCTAAGTCTCAATATGAGGTTTAGGAAATAGTACTGTTAGGGCGTGGGAAAAAACCCAGTGTGTAGCCAGGTTCGAACCCATGACCTCGGGATTGGAAGAAAAGCATGCTAACCACGAAGCTACAGTTGGTGGTCAAATCCACAATTGATTTAGGAAGTATTTAAGTTTAGTTAACGACTATAAATGTCTGAAATAATAATGAATGGAATTCATAATTACCTTTTACTCTAAAAATTAACCGTTTGAGGTCCCATGGGTTCTACCCCAGGTCACCATGTTGAATTTAGGGGTTTTTAAGGGATTTAAGAACAGAAAATAGATTTTCATGACTGTAATTTTCAGCAAATGTTGGTTTTATTGTTGTGTAATATGTTCTGGGCTTCCCAAAAATGGTAAATTTGTTGACCTTTTTACCTAGTTCAAAGGTCGTTTTCTCAAAAATGGCAATTTATTGGCATAAAAACAATATGTTTTTACCAATAAACCCTTTGTAAATGTAATTAAAAAATTCCTATGGTCATGAATGTTACATATTATATGGACTATGTTGTCTTCTATAAGAATGAAACAATTTTATGTTCGTAAAATTATGATTTTATGTTATTTGATTTTTTTATGTCGAGAATCAAATCTAATTTTTGGGCCCAATTTTCTTTTTTTTTTTCAGTGTGCTGGTCAAAATATTTTTTTGGTATCCTACCAGATTGCCGAAATCCAGTTTGCCGACTCCCAGTTTGCCGAATCCAGTTTGCCAACTGTGGATGCTAGGCCTAGCCAGGCCGTGACGACAACCACACACACAGCCTAGCGCCGTAGGTCGGCGATGTTTAAAGTCTCTACCAGGTACTAGGTTTTTAAGTCGGTAACATTTTATGAATAAAACGAACTTTTCACCACTCCACCACCGCGCTCCACATGTTCCATGGAGAGGGAAAGAACCTCAGTTATGAAGCGCCAATAGTGAAAAATAGATTGATGTTTGGCAAATTGTACATATAAAACAACATTGCTAAACTTCACATTTCCTTATTTTCAACCAATATTTTGAAAAAAATAGGCCAACAATATGGTGTAATTGTGAAAATGTTTCAAAACATAGAGAATTTCCTGGAGAAAACTAAATTCAGTTAGTTCAGGAATAAATGAAAATAGTATTCAAGTAATTTGAGTTATATTGTCGTAAAATAAATATTTGTCCTCTAGGCTACCGTGGCTATCAAGTTCGCCTGGGCCTAGCTATAGCTAGGCCTAAACTAACCCTATTATTTTAGGCATAGTCGGCAAACTGGGTTTTGGCTAACTGGATTCGGCAAACTGGGTTTTGGCAAGCTGGTTTTCGGCAAGCTGGCCTAGATTCATTTTTTTAAACGTTCTGTCCTTTCAGTATAAAAATGGCACTAATTATGAAACTAGTAACTTGCAAATAATGTTGGATTGAGAAAATTTAAGCCTATGAGACTGAAAATGGCAAATTCTTTTGGCCTAGGTCAAAGGTAATGGCACCTTTCGTGGTCAAAATTTCAGGGAATGATCCATACAGACGTCCTACCAATTTTCAAATTTTTTCATCTCACCCTTGTTGCTATTTGTACTTTAAGCTTGACCACTCCTACTCCATTGCGTACTGTTCTTCTTTTTCTCGACCAGTAAGATACAGTATTTTTTTTTAGATAACCTGCATACAATATGGGTACATAAAACCCATCTGGAACAACCCCAACGCCTGTACACATTTGCATGCATTTTAATATATCACTTCCACACCCGCTGTGCATATGTAATTGTTGAATGCCCCTAGGGTAATGATGTGGAGAAAGTTCCAAGACTTCATTGTATGAAGCATTATAGAAAACATACATTCTTATTAAATATGAGCACATAAAACAAGCCTGTATGAAAGTTACTTGCATCCTTGAAAATATGTATAATACAAATAAATGAAATTATTATTATTACTACCATTCAGGGTTCGTGTTTCCTTAAAATGCTGCAACTGCAAATAGTTAGCTTTGGGATTCGATTTTATGGTATTTATTTTAAATAGTATGATTTTATACAGAAAAATGTTGCTGTGAACTGGGTTCTACTACAGCAGCAAATGGTTCCTTCCACAGAAGTTGTTAGTAGGCGGTGTGGGGAAAATCAAACACTGCTATTTTGGTATGCTAAAAGAAGTACATGCTGCTATGTACAATAAACAAAAAACTACAACTGCCACAATAACACCAGACAACAGAGAAAAGGACATCTTTTGTCCTACCTGCTACGACCTCTAGATCGGCCCCGATAACTTCTTGGTGGACTTCTATTACTATCTCTGCAACAGAAATTACAAGACATTTTCTTCTGACAAGAAACATACTTCCTTGTAATTATAAAAATCCTTTACAAATTATCTATTATAAACCATCAATGCCAAGCGATATTTAGGCTAGCCCAAGAAAGCATAGGATTACTGCTGTGTATGGATCACATCCTCTTGTGTGTATCATAACTACTGCAGAACCTGACTTGAGTAATGTTTTAAGCCGGACACTCACTGACTAAATCGTTGCTCCATGTGTGTGTGGTTGCCAGATGCAAGGACAGTCTTCTACTCATCAGCCGACAGATTTTTTTAGTGATTCAACAGGAAAATAACAAAAGAAAAAAAAAACATTGGCCGACGAGTAGAAGACTGTTATTGCGTCTTGCAACCATACACAAATGGGAGCGACGGTTTAGTCGTGCGACCGTCACATGACTTTACAGCCATTGACCAAGTGGGCAGATTCCTCGAAACATGTCATGAGACACAAACAACAACTATTCTCCTAATTTAAAAATAGCTAACGAGGACATGGGATTAACTAATAATACTGTTTGTAAATTGTGTGTAATTTTTCAATTTTTTTTAAATTTATTGTACATCCAACAGTGTAAACACCAATAACAGGATGAAAATATATGCTTTAAAACTAATTTACAATAAAAT
>JAOTQE010056710.1:0-19618 GCA_025631205.1 Nesometra sesokonis
AAAAATAGTGAAAGAGTGAGATTGACTGGAAAATAGTGAGACTTCTGCCAAAATAGTGAGACTTGGGAGCTCTGTGACTGTATAATAAAAGTAGGTATGCATGAAGTATATATTTAAATTCATTTTTAAATAAAAGATGTGTAGTACGTCAATTACATATTAAACATGCATAATTAAGTTACTGTATAATGGTTTTTGTTCTACCATTCAGTTATCACCATATGCTATAATCCTAGGTAAATCGAGATAAACCGAAGTCATTCAAATGCTGTAACTATCTTAAATGATTTATTAACAACTTTTCTAATTATACCTAATCCCTGTTGAACTATTAAACCTTAGAGAAATTTCAGGGGAAAAATTAAAATAATTAGTTCATCAGGTAGAAGTGATTGATTTATTTGCTTGCTGGCTGTCTCCCACAAATGATATTATCCATTTGAGAATTTATCTGGCTTTTGTGGTTTATTTTCATATGAAAAACAAGATGTTTGTCTGACTAAAGATGTACTGTTCTGGTTTAAAATATTTCAGGTGATAGCTAATTACAGCATTTGATCGGTTTCCTTAATTGATATAGACATTTTCCTTATCAATTGTTTGAATTGATTGTTTCCTGTATAGGCCCAATCCCTTCTGGAAACAGCCAAGTGCATCTAAAGTTCAGTGACCCTGGATTTGAGGTCAAGCTAAATTTTTATACATTACAGGTCACACCATGGAACCTTTGGTCAACTCTAGTGGTCATTTTCCTGAAAGCAGGTGGCCACATCCTCGGGGAATGTGGTGTCAGGCCCGATTATAGTGGTCAGTTGAGTGTCTGCATTCTTAATCTTTTGTCACCTACAATAGCCATGAAAGAGCCTCACAATTCATGTATGCCTATGGTACTGCCTGTAAATTGTCCACATTGATCTTTTTTTAGTTGATGGTTATATGTGGATTAATATTATAATAACACTTGACATTCATAAATATTCCAAAGAGCACCTCCAACAAATTAAGTTTAAAATGTTCATTTGGTATGCCAGAATCAGTAGTCAAAATGTAAGTTAGTTATTACTTTTTATTTAACACTTAAAAGAAATGGTCTTTACTGTATTCTCTCAATTGAAAAAATATAGGCCTAGTGGTAAATTATTCAAAAAACAACTTGTCAGGCATGGCTTTTGGATTGGTTTTTGCCCTACCCCAAATATCTACATAAATATAGACATATAAACATTTCTATATTCTCTATAATATTATGATAATCAAAATTAGATCATAATTATTTTTCAATAAACAAAATTTTTACTGGTAAATCGTAATTTTTAGCGGTAAATTTGATGGCTAAAACCATACTCGGGAGAACATTACATTGTAAAATTTTATTCTGCTATGATAGAAAAAAAAATTTTCATTGGGGTTATTAATAATACCAGTCTGTATATGTAAACTACCATGAACAGAATATGTACAATGCTTTCTACAGTAAGTATCTACACCTGGAATAACACTATCCTGAAGTATTATATATCTGACCTTTAAAAACCTTTTTATAACCCAAACAGAATCTTCCTCTATCATAAGTTTAATAATTAATGTCCTTACACTTTTCATATTGATATATGTTAGCATAAATTATACTACCTGGTGGTACAGAATGTTAGGCCTATATATTTTTAATTTGTAGTGTTTGTATGTAGTGTAGAGATTGGGATAGTCAGATTGTCATGGTCTGTTTCGGCTGCCAAAAAATACCGATCTAATACAGTATTTTTGGCAGTGGCGGATCTAGGATTTTCAAAAGTTGGTGGCTGGCAATGTGCGTAACACTGAGCGGGGGTGGGCATATGAGGGGATGTTCCCCTCCCCCTCCCCTCCAAAAATTGGGAACTTTAGAGGTCTCCCGCCTTAATGTCGGCATTCTGTAATTTTTTTTCTTATTTAAATTTTTTGTCTGAGAATGAAGAGGGGTGGCTAGCCACCCTATTCACCCCCTCTAGATCCGCCACTGAATGGGTCTACAAAAAATACAGTATTTTTTCCAAATATATTGTGGATAAAACACAGTTGCGACAGATACCATAGACCTATTTCTTATACCCCATTTCTACCGCCATGAAAAATGCAGTATATTGAGAAAAAAAATTATGGGATGGTTTACTTGTCCGAAAAACTGATTAGTAGCAAGTTAAAAGCCCTACGGAGTTAATACAGCATGGAAAAAATAAAACCTAATGAAAGTCCATTCTACATTATTTCAAGAAGGGCTTCTTTCACACAGAAAATACCGCAATACTGTATTACAATAAGGATGCTGGCATTATAGCCGGTCTAAACCATTTCACACAGAAGGTCAAATTCCGTTAATATAACGGTTTCCTATGTGAAAAGGCGTAAAATTGGCAGTCTTAATAATACAGGTTTCCAACTCTGACCTTTGTTTAGGTATGCTTCACTGCATAAGCAGGTATTACACTGTGAAACCTTTCACACACATCCAGCCTAAGGCAGTGGTGGTAATATAACAGTAATATGTCTAGGGTCTGAGGTGGTCTAACGAATGCCAGCACTGTGCCGGCATTGAAGAAAAAAAGCCGGCATTCGCGAGTTATCGCAATATTGTCAGTTTACAGTTCTGTGTGAAAGTGGTTTAGGTGAGGTGTAATGCGTTAAATGTAAAAATTACTTCGTTGTCACACACACAGAAATGGACTCCGTGGACAATACTCAAACAGGTCAATCAAACTCCTGCCTAACAAAATTCATTTATCGGGTTTTTTATACCATATTTTGAGTTTTGAAGCAATACCCAGTCCTCAGTTTAAATAATAAATAATTTTATGCTTGTCACTTATAATATTCCATCTGATGTCAATGGGTTTTTTGTAAATTAAATTCAAAGTTTTTTTGGTTTACTCTTGATATGAGCATAGTCTAAATTAAAGGTAGTGATGTCACACAGTTCAATCAAATAATTGCTTGTAATATAAGCTAACATCAATATATTTATTCTGTTAAAATATTATGTTTTAAATGTTTTCACAATTCCTTCTTTGCAGACTTAGTATCTATGACTTTAAGAACAAATCTAGCCTATGCATGTCAGCAAGAAAGAGTAGAATTGAAATGCCCAGATACAACGATTATTACAATACAAACTGCAAACTACGGCCGTCGATTACCAAGTCAGATGATGTGTCCAGATTTTTTTAGCATGTTTGAGGAAGACTTCGTAGAGGATGTGGACTGCCATGCTAGTAATTCACTGCAGGTATGGCAGCTGTGATATTTGGGATACCAGGTGTATTCTTGAGAATCCCAGGTGTTTATTGAATGGTTTACATAAATTGACAGGTGTCTGTGGTCTCACTTATGTACCACAAGTGTATAAGTGATTGATTTCACATTATATTATAAGATAAGATACTTTATTCTTCCACCAAAATGGAAATTCTGCATGTCATAAATACAGAACACAGTAATACAATACAAAAAATTTAATAAAAAGGATAACGATGGTAATGTTCAATGATTTAGTTTGTTGAATTAGATTTTTTTTGTTTAACTCGGGTATTGTTCTAATCTATAATATTTCCAGCCTATTACACTGCTTGTCATTCGTTTCTCACGAAAAATCAGTAAAATTGTTTCCAGGCTAAGTGTTATAATTTTTTTTTTTGCTAATTTCAAGCTCACAGAAAAACAACAAAGTTGTAGGAAAATTGAAAATTTAGTTGCTGTCACTACCATATTAAACTTTTCGTAAGTTTTAAAATGAGGGGTTAATTATGAAAATCGGGCATGTACAACTGAAGTTATTGAACAAAATATACACAAATTTCCTTTGTATTTGTTTATTTTCTGTTGTTTATTTGCTTATTTCTCAATAACTTCCTGTGCGACAACTCGGTGGTTTTGGCATGACTAGCCTAATTTGTTAGTTAATTTCAGCCTCGTTATTTTTATAAACTATGTTCTTACAAAATAAAATGTGTAGTATCAGTTAGAGAATAAAAATGTTTAGAGGTAGAATGAGCTGAACCACCCAGATTCAAAATTAGAATTTTAAGACTGGAGCTTGATTACTTAAAGTAATGAATTAACAGTTAAACATTATCTACTTTTTTTAGACTGTGGTTAATTTATGTAATGGCAAGAAGCAATGTACATTCACAGTAACCAATGAAGAGTTTGGCAGTGACCCCTGTCCAGAGACCTCCAAGTATGCAGAAGTCACGTATAAGTGCAAGCCACGTAGGTATCATCATGATTATCAAGTTAGGATTAAATATTTTATGAGCCTTGCTACTCATAAAATCCATACATTATTCCTATTTTGTGATCTCTACATAAAATAGCATCTGGACGTAATACATTGAATTAGCGATGGTCTGTGACGTTATGAAAATTTCTTCTAATGTGTACGAAATCAAAACAATGAAGTTCCTTTTTTATAACACATGGCAAGTGCGATCGTTACCCAGAAATTTGTTTGAAATACATATTGAATTTAGCAAGTATGATCATTTTAAAATATTAGTAAACATTTTCCTTAGTCTTAGATTTAGTAGAATACCATTGATCTGGTTTTAATTTACATTTACACAAAAATAAACATAATTTAAGCTAGAATGAGTTAACCAATGAAGAAATAATAATAAACTTAAGTTTACCTTAATTGAGATCCTTTAACACAGCCAAGTATATTAAAATGCGGTCTCTACCCACGGAACAAGGTTGCTAATTTGGTCTATTCTAGTCTGTGTTCAGATTTAAAAATCAGGAAAGTTAAAATTTCTAAACTCTCATTTTTCACTGAAAGTTTGAATATATTTTTTAAGGCTTTCTTAGAAATACTTATGTCAGATAAGGTATTACAAATTCTCCCTAGAAAAGTGTAGGAGATTTTCTCATACTTCCCGATTTACTAAAGGCCCATACTAGAAATCAGACTTGTTTGTAGACCAAAGTTTTCTGAGCTAACTTAGATGCAATGGAATAACATAATTTATCCATCTACGAGCTACTACAACCTACTTAAATATTTTGGTGAACTATTTGCATCTCTATATATAGGTCAATAGCATACTTAGTCCAGGACTTGAGAGCTCTACCTGAGAGTTTATTGGACACATTTTCAGCCATAAATATCAACAGCAATTCACATGAGTATGATTCAAATGTGAAGAATTCTGCTCAACATGAAGCGGGAGAGCTGGCATGTTGCCTAAGAACGCACTCAAGGGAATAGTCGCCTAATGCTGTTAGTCCCATGTTCTTAATTTAGGACTAACCAAATCTTCCCTGGATTAGTTGGTACCAACGACGGCTCCTTAATAGCAAATGAAAGATAAGACCAATGATAATCAGTTTTTTTCCCGTGTTTTTTCCTAAAATATGTATGTCATCTGAATTGAAAAATTAATAGTGATGGTTAATGAGGGAGTACCAAAATCTTCACTGCATTTATTTTTTTCATTGAGATTTAACTCATACATGGCTGGGGTCAGACAAGCAAGAATTGCCTGGCTGGTCGGGGACTTCGCCGGTGATTTCCACATTATTATTGCCTGGCCTGTCCAGGACTTCACCGGGAATTAGCCGGGTGTTGCAACATTGAAATTATGCAACTTGATGCAAGTCCCGGACATCCCCGGGTACCCAGGGCTGGGAATACAACTGCATTATGCCACTCTCATTTTTTCAGCTGGACAGTCCAAATACAAGTTAACAGCGCACCTTCTTTCAGATAAGACATTAAGCAATTGGTCCTATGTACACCATTGCTCATATGCACATTATAGAATACAGTACACGCTTTGGAAAAGAGTAGGGAATTGTCTACCAGTGTACTGCCCAATCACCAATCACCACCAGAAGGACTGCATTGGAATGAAGTCCACTTCAGACTTTTTTGGTTTATCCTTGGTGTCTAACAACACCGAATAAATCAAATTAAATAAAAGCAGCAATGAATGATGCAGATTTTTTTTCGGTGCTGCTTTTAAAAATTTAATACAACATCTGAATTAAAAACTAAATTACTAAGAAAATACTTTCTTTTACTTTTTATACAGGGTTTACTTGTTATTATACTGTAAATTTCCCTAGCCCACAACCATTTTTTACTAGCCCCAGTCTACAAGGCTTTAGCGAAAATAAACTATTCTAACAGTACATTTTATAAGGCATACACTAAAATTAATTCACGGCTGGCATTAGTTACCATGGCCCACTTCGTGGTCTATCCTTCAATAAACTGCCATCATCTTTTCTTGAGTTGTGTACAAAGACGATTTAATGTACATACTTAACCAGTGTGTTGTATTATAAACTTAAAGTAAATGTTGATATAGATCTTTAGAATGTCGCTTAACCCCAATCTGCACTTCAGATTGTTTGCTATCAGATACATTATCATTCATTCTATATTATATACTGATTAGTAAACTAGTTATTTGGAAAGATTAACTAAACACAAGCAGGTCATTCATGCTTTCGTAAAGCAAGAATAAGGCAAGCAGCCATCAAGCCTAAAAAACTACTTTCTTTGTGCTCTTTTGCTCTCCCTTAACATAAATAGTCCAATTTTGCATGTGAGTTGTCGTGACAAAATGAGTTGTGTTGTACGCCAGCTCATTTTGAGATATTCACAAAAATAGACAGAAAGTCACAATTTCACAAAAATGAGATTTTTGTTGTTTTGTTAAGTTTAGTGATTAAATTTTATGATTACATTCTTCCTGTTTATGTTTATTTACAATAAGCATGTTTTTGAATTACATTTTCTAAAGGCTGATTTTCAAAATCAATGGAAAAACATACAGGAAGTCAACAGTTGTTTATCTTTAAAGTCGATTTTCTCCAAAGTGTGTTTTCATACACCTATGTTTTAAAATGATTTTTCTCTGGTTATACTGAAGCTATAAACCTCATTTAAAAACCAATTTAAAGCTTATAATCTCCTTTATCCAAATACCACAATAACTAAATTTTGGTTTTCTGTACAACACGACTCATTTCGTGGTGACACCTCACAAATATGAAATTAACATACCAGAAAGATAGCCAAACAATTTATTAGGTTTTCTGTGATTGTGATTGTAACAGTACTGTACTATAAGGGTGTGGCATAACCAACCGTTAGGGTGACTTATAATGAGGGTGACCCCCTGATAAGGTAATTTATAACAAGGGTGACCTTATTTGTGGGAAACCCTTATTTTCAGTTAATTATAATAAGGGTGCTATTATATGGTAACTTGTACTGAGGATGACCCACTGGGTGTTTAATTAGTGTGGCCCACCATTCCATTAGAATGACTTAATGAGGGTGATCAAATTTAGGATTACTCACAATGAGAGTAGCTTACAAATTCTCTTATGAGGGTGTAATGTACAGGTTTATTTCTATTATGCCATGTATTATGTTCTACACAGTACAACAGTGCACTGTTGTTTAAATTCTCTCTTTAATCCACAGGAAAATAACATACACTTTGAGAATTGACTTGTGTGTAATTTTGCTGTGGATTAGAGTAGAGTTGGCATTTGCAGAGCTCCCAAGTCAGAAAACCAGAAATCCTGAAGATTTTGTCATCTAGGGTTTTTTTGCTGGTTTGGGTACTATACGGGCATAAAAAACTACAATGCTTTGGATAATTACAAAAGTGTGGCTCAGGTATGACCCTGATTAGTCTGTTATTACCAAATAATGCAATTTAAAATTTTACCAACCTGGCGTATGGTAAAACTAACCACATCAAATAATTCAAGTGCAAACAGCAATACCCATTAGCCTGTTGAATGTATCCCATTTTCGTAGTAAAATTTTCTCTTAAAAAATACAGTGCGATTGTGGCTTTATGGTTTATCTTGTATGTAAAATTAAATTTTGAAGTTTTCACAAATTTGATCCATGTACAAAAACAACATTCCATTATATAAAAAATGTATCACTGTTTAATAAACAGTAATAAAGTATTTTAATTGAATTGTATAGATAGAAAAGTATATATATATTTAGATAGTATGCTATGCATGAATGTTTAGAATAGTGACTTTTAGACAGAATAGTGACCGGTGATTTAGTTAGCCACTTTCAATTTAAATTCTATGCAATTTGAATTTTACATGTGCCATTGAAGTATTATGCTTGTGTGTTTGTAGTTTTAGTTGTGAGCTTTTAATTCTTGATGGTAGACAATAAGGGACCAGTCAAAGTCATCCCAACGTACACAACCATCCTTTCCGCATGCTTAATTTTATTGCTCACTGAAAAGGAGGAGTTGGGAAGAAAGTACTTGGGTACAAACCCATTGCAGTTTTTCAGCTTTGAAAATAAAGCTTACTAGGGCATAGGCCTATTCAAACTTGAGCCTAGTCCTTATAGGAAATGAATATTATTAACTAGAATAGACCAGTCAATAAAAACAAGACTGCTATAAAACTTACATGAACCTAAACAAATGCAGTTCACCAAACAGTCGTTTGACGATGGATTTAATGTTGCGAGTAAAACATTTGTGAAATGGTGCCACTTATTTGTGTTCTGTCCATTTTTACACTGAACGTTAAAACAGAAAACTGCAGTTATGTTTAATGACCAGGTTTCAATGGTTAAACGTATAAAATGAAGGTATATTTTTTGTTCTTTATTGTCTATCATCTTGAATCGAAAGCTTCCTAGTATCATGTTTGTACTGTGTAGGCTTTGTATAAAACTTTGCCATTTAATCTTACTTTAAACCTGGCGCACACTTGAAAAATATTACAGAATAAAAGAGGCAAATTGCTCAACATCTTTGTTTGCCACACTACAATTTAAAATGCATCTGAATTTAGAATTTTTCATTACATGTGCAAGTGCTTTGAACAATCTGAGGTAGTGATTGGTGAGTGTAATGTAAACGGAGTACTTAAGTTTACTTGACTTGGTGCAGTTACAAAATTTACTGAGCAAACTTTTGTCAGCTACCCACATACTTAGGCAGTGGCAGATCCAAGATTATGTGAAAGAGGGGGTACAAAACTTCCAGGCCAGGTGAGCGTATCCAGTGTTTCAAATTTAACAAGGAAAAAAAAGTTCTTCGTGTGTGTTTTGACTATCTTAAGTACTTGTATGCAATTTACATGTATTCTATTATTGAGGAACAATTTCAGAGGGGGCGCATGTAGTATAAGGAGTGCACTTGTCCTTTTGACTATATATATTTGACTATCGGGCGCGTGCCGGATGCGCCCCCTCTAAATCCACCCTTGTTGAGCTCAATTCAGACTATCAAATTTTTTTTGACGAAAAACTTTGATATGCTCATATTTGGTCATGATGACATCACATCAGTACCATACATGGATATATCATTACCATATATGGGTACATGAAATTTTTTTTGTAAAATACAATTTGATAGTGTGGATTGAGCTTTATGCACTTATGTGATTGACTTTATAGCTTGTAGTCACTGAAGCTAAGTACATTGTATGGCAATGAGGCTGTGAGACCAGGATTTTCAGTAGGGGGTGAGGGGGTTGGTATGTTAGTGGTACAGGAGACTAGTACTTTGTTTCGACAATCAAAAATGTGTGACGTTTTGGAATAAGCAGATAGCACAATGTGTGTTTCTTTGGTCTTCATATATTGAGATCGAAAGTTCAAACCAGCTATGCATATCCCAGCTTGCTTGAAACACTTATGAAAGCTTTCTAGTAAATAAAATCCATCATGTCATATTTCATATATTTAGCTATAAATAGGTTACTGTCCATGTTTAGAATTGGACTCGGCAGGAATATAGCAAGAAACAATGCAACTGTGGGTAGTAAAGTAATTAAAAACGTAATTTTTACATTTTTCAGAGGCTTAGGGTGGATGGTATGTTGAAATTAGGCTGGGTGGAAAACCTTAAAATAAGCTTTAGGGTCCCCGCCCACCTCCGCCCAGTACAATTACATCCCTGGCTCTGGGTCTGTCATTCAACCTTTCCATTTATAAATATATTGTGTGTTTTTCAAGTTTCACAAATGATCAAAATTATCAAACTTGATAGATATATTCATTAAAGATGCCTTGTAAGACAAATTGCACATTAATATTTTAATGTAATCTATAAGAAATCTGTCTCGTGATAACTTTCATTCGGGTGTGCGCTGGGTTTTAGTAGTACATAATGGCAATTCTATGTCTATGTCCGTTCAGTACAGAAGTTTAGGATTGTTCCAGTCTCCACAGATTTTGGTTCAATTACTATAACAAGTTTTATTGCAGAGTTCAAATTTCACCACATTGATAAAAAGCTTCATAATTAAGGCATAGATTAATATTTTATTGCTATGTCGACAATTAACAGAAATAGTACTATGATGAAACTTTGTTCATGTTATCAAACTTTTAAGTTGATAATTGAATGTACTAGGGAAGTAATTGTTGTTTAATTTAGTAATCATAAGGTTTAGTTTAGTTTCATAAAATATAATGCAATATAAAAATTTGAGTGGGAGCAGTTGGCGGAGCGGTTGCGGTTCAGAATCCCAATTGAGAGGTCTGTGTTTCGAGACTCACTCACGCCAGTTGCTTGTGTGCCTGGGCAATGCACTTTCACCTCGCATTTCTTCAGTCTACCCAGCTGTATGATGGGTACCGGCAAATTGCTGGGAAGTAACCTGCGATGGACTAGCGTCCCATCCAGGGGGAGTATCACACTCTCATCCGCTTCGCGCTACTGAGACTAGAAATAAGCTCCAGCCCGTATGGGTCTTCAGGCTCGGACAAATGAATATAAAAATGAGAAAAACAGTTTCTAGCTTTACATAATGTGTGTTTTTTTGTATTGTGCATGCTTAGCTTATTAGCTTAGAATTAGTTAAGAAAAACTGTGCTTAACTTAGATATATGTTAGTGATCAGTGGGAAATATAACAATACCAAAAAAAATGCATATTTAACAGTATGAATGTTGTGCCTTTTAGTAGAAAAAACTGCTTTAGCTTAGCTTCAATTTTGGTGCTAGGAACAATTCACCTGTAACCTTATTTGGTGTCTACATTCTCCATGTGGTGATCAAGACGGAACTTTAACCATATTATAACATTTCCAAGCATGGTCTGTAGTTTTAGACTGCATTAGTAGTAAATATGGTAGTATGAAAAATGTGCCTTTGTAGTTTAAAATATGGTAGTATAAAAAATGTGCCTTTATAGTTGAAATGAAATTGTTAAGTTGATAAAATAAATTGTTTTAAATGTCATTTTTTATATCAATGTAATGTAATAGACCTATATTTATAAGTGTGTACACATTTTTTTACAGTACTCAACATACACCAAGACATTGCACTTTTGAGAACATTTCATATATATTTGGTTAGATAGTAGGTAGTTTTCACCAAAATACATCAATGTTAACCTTAGAATCATGGTAGCCTGCCCCTTTTGTAAACAAATCGGAGCGCATTGTGCGACGGTTGCATCACTAAACCGTCGCTCCCTGTGTGTGTAGTTGCCTGATGCGATTACAGTCTCGTCGGCCGACAGTTTTTTTAGTGATTCAACAGGAAAATCACTAAAAAATTCTGTCGACCGACGAGAAGAAAGACTGTCATTGCGTCTGACAACCACACACACAGGGAGCGACGGTGTAGCGTGCGACCATTGCATGACGCAGTGGGTGCCCGGCTTCAGAAAGACGTAACCAACATTCTCTGAGCATGTTAAATCTGGAAATTACCATACAGTAGTTGTTAACAAAATCCAGGGGGAGTATCATACTCTCATCTGCTTCACGCTACAGAAACTGGAAATAAGCTCCATCCCTATGAGCCTTCAGGCTTGGACAATGGATTTTCTTTCTGGCGAAAACTGCTTATTAAGTTTTTGCCCGAAACCTAATGAAGAGTGCTTGGTACAATTAAGAACAATATAAATGATTCCAGAAACTGGAAGTCATTTGTTAGATGCTTTATAACAGGCACAAGTAGAGCTATGATAAGAATTTAATGATAATATGTTTAATTATAACAAGAAGGTTTTATTAGTGAACTAATAAAACCTCCTTGATTACAGCTATGCAAAAAGTTGGGACATGCAAAAGAATTTTTAAGAATTATGCATTAGTAAAATATAAAATGAAATTGATGATCAATTCAAGGTGATTTTATGAATTTGTGTTTCTGATTATTTAAATTTGTAAAGTTTTGTGTTCTAATTGCTATATTAGGCTGTTAATGCAGTAGGATGGGAAGCCTAGGTGTGGATCAAGCAGAGCTGGATAGAGGGGGCCCGTTGCTGGATAGAGGGGTCCCGGTGCCAAATGTCATGTTTCTAGGGGTCTAGGTTCCTCCAATTTTCAAAAAATGCATTTCCTGGGTATCTGAGAGGCAATTTTTACAGATAATTTATTGCAAACAGTAAGTTTTTCAAATTGAAATTCGGCCAATTCAAAGTGGGGGGTGGGAGGTGGGGCTGAGTCAGGTGGGCCCCCTTGGATCCACGCCTGAAGCGAGAGAATGGTGTTTTGTGCTCAATAGAACAAAGCGGAGGGGCTTTAGCCCTACACTTTACTCCAGACTAAAGCACATAGGTTACCATACTGAAAGGTCAATTGTTTTAAAAAGCTTATAAAATAATTTTTGAAAATTCCACCTTTTAAATTATTATGTAATGGGGGTTATAACAATACATACTCTTTAAATGTTTACAGTAGAGGGGAAATATTCGACTTTGCTGTTCTAAATACAGGATGGGAGCACGAGACATTGTCGAGGCGGCGGGGGGGGGGGGGACACCACAGCCAGCGCGGTCCCCCTATTATCGAAAAATAAATTTAACACAAATATGTATAGGGCAGACGTACATAGACGCGAAATTTGGCAAATATCTTTTTTTTGTTAATTCGAAACTGCAATCAATGCTTTGCAGTGTGAAAATGGGTGGGGATTAACCTAAATGCCTTCGACCATGGCGTCCGTCTAATTGCATAAACTCTTTAGTAATATTGAAGTAAAACATTAGAATTTTCTCTTAGTTTTCAGGCCAACTGTACAGATGTAGGGGGTGGAGATGTATACCTACCCTACACACATTTTTGAGTGGGGTTGACCCAAACTTTTTGATGGGAAACACAAATTTGTTAATAAAATAGCATCTATTTTTAGAAGTAATGCTCTGTATGAGCATTTAGAAACTTACTATTGTCTATGAGAGAGCGGGGTCCAAACCCTCCCCCTGGTGCAGTCTTTTCTCTGTTCCCTACATCCAACTTATCTGTACCTGTGCTTCATATGATAAAATGTTTTATACCCTATTCATACTAGCATCGCATATATTGCATTACGATCGGTTGCCATGTAATTGGTGATAATCCAATTCCAAATCGTAACTAACCGCAAATTTCAAACACATTCATACACGCACTTTACTTTGTAACAGTACATCACAGAAGGTGTTGTCGTAGCTAATCAGTGCCTGTGGAATTCATTGCAATTGGATTCCATGGTAATCAATAGTAATAAAAATTTTAACAACTGTGATATCAATTACAATCAGTGAGCATTCACACACAATTTTACTTTGCGATTGGTTGTTGCAACTGCTACAACCAATTGCATGTGATGCTAGTCTGAATGGGGTACTACTGTAGTCTCTCTCATACATCCAAATTAGTATTAAACAAGAAACTAAAGACCAAAAAACACACAATGTATGTATTAGAATTTATTTTATTCCACTCCATAAGTATATCAATCAGATATAGGTAGATATGCACAGTATGAGGTAATAATTATAAGGTTGCCATTTATGTGCTTTGTTTAGCTACACTAGTCATCACTTACAGGCTACATTCACATTAGTTGCTTAAAGGTGGTGTACCTGACATAGTGCAAATGTAATCTGCAACGTAAAAACAAACCTAAGGTGTTCAGACAGGAGGATGATAGAAATTAATAAGTACATGATGTTCAAATTGTTGAATTTTTTATCACTGATAACAAAAATACCTGATAAACAAGTTAAAAAAAACATGCGAATGATGCTCCCATACAGCAAAAAAGGCCCAATAACACATAATACAGGGATAAAATATCTCATCTATGACCACATCCAAACTACATGAGCTTCAAATTTTCCAAACAGATAATTGGCACTGGGTTCTGCTCCCATGCAACAATTGGAAAACTGAAAAAATGATGACTTCAGAGACATTCTCCCCCTGTACTACAAACCCTCAAGAATTTTGAGATCTAATCATCTTTTACTTGAAATTCCCCAATTTAAGACTGAGAGATACAGAAAATCGCCTATACCCACATTGGTCCAGATTATTAATAAGCATCATAATTAAAAAAAAAAAAAATTAACTAGTTAAGTTTGCTTAATATGTGCAATACTATTATATATATTATATTTTAAAGGTAATCGATTGTTTTTTTTTTTCATTTATTTTATTGTTAATGCTTTTTACAGTAACTTTTATTTCTTTTAAATTTTATTAATTGTTCCTATCATATTTTGATGTTTTTTTAGTTTAGTCTTACTGTAATTTTGTAAATACAATTCTTTCAGTTTTTGCAGCTTATTGTTTATAAGTGAGGTCTCACCACAAAATGAGTCTCATGGTAGGAAAATCAAAAATTGAGTTATTAGTATATTCTAATAGGACATACTGCAAGCTGTAACCTACACATTAAATGACAGTCATTGGATAAGTAGATCCTAAGACATGAACTTTTGAAATATGCATGTACTGCATGTATAAAAATAAGGTTTTGAGAAAATCACAAATAAAGCAACCTAAAATAAACAATTAAAAGACTATACATCTCTGAAAATATGCATAAAGGACACTTTCCTACACGAAAAATAACCTAAAGTATACCATAATGAAATACAAGTACCATAGTACTCATAATTGATTAAAAATAAAATTCTCAAAAATTTGACTCTAGACCTTTTAGTGATTATCTCAATTTTGCCTCACCTACGATGCGACTCATTTTGTAGCGAGACCTCACATATGTTTTTTATACTGAAATAAATAAATAAATAAAATCGTAGAGCTTAACTGCTATGAATCTAGTCTAACATTATAATAACCAAAAATCCTCCTTTACTCTATAAAAGCCTAACCTCCTCATGTGTGTAAATAACAGTAAGAAAGTATAATGCATACTCCAAGCAATGAGATACACGCCATCGTGACAAGATTCAATATTTCGACATAAATTATGTCATCATCAGGAATGATGTAAATAACAGGGTTTATAAAATTTGATAAAAATTCCATATTTAAAACCAGTTTACACAAAAATAAAATTTTCCATTTTGAAAAATTCTATTATTTGCTAAGCAACACATGAGAATTGTAACAGTTCTAATTTCTAAAACACAACTTTGTACCTATCAATTACTACAAACAATACTGCAATTAACCTTGTACCATCAATCTAAGCGACAAAAATAATTTGACCAGGGCTTCGCCGTACCATGGCTTTTTTTTAAATTCCATGGTGTACATAATGTACACAATATAAATCAGAGTACCACTGGCCAGAAAGGGGCATACACATCTCAATTCTTCCAGAAGATGTTTTGTGCTGAGTTTCAAAAATATATAGATTAGATAACATCTGTAAATAAATCAATTGGGTCCACTTTTTTGTTTTAGTCTGGCAGTCTGTAAAGTTTGAAACTAAGTGGTAACAAACTTTGTCCACATCCACCACAACCGCCGCAGCCTCAACCACCCAAAACACAAGGTAAAACCATTAGCCCCCCTACAGCTCTGTTCTTGGGGATGCTAATAAAATGTTTAGATTGCTCAAGACACTAAAATAATCTATATACCGGGGCATATTTTAGGCTAAATCCCCTATAAATGCTTATGGGGACCTTAACAGGCTCCCGAAATTGACAAAACTAATTTTTGGTTTTAATTTAAAATGCATGATATAGACACAACAATAAGAATGCTAAATAAGGATTCCAAGAAGCATATATGGAAAAATTAGCACACATATTTCTGAGGTGTCGTGACAAAATGAGTCGTGTTGTACGCCAGGTTATTTTGAGATATCCACAAAAATAGACAAAAAGTCATAATTTCACAAAAATGATAGTTCTGTTGTCTTGTTAAGTTTAGTAATTAAATTTTATGAGTACTAGTCTCCTGCATCACTAACATAGCTACCACCTCACCCCCTACTAAAAATCCTGGTCTCACAGCCTCACACTGTACTTAGCCACAGTGACTGCAAGCTATAAAGTCAATCACATAAGTGCATAAAGCTCAATCCACACTATCAAATTTTATTTGACAAGAAAACTTTTAAGTACCCATGTATGAAATTGATGTGATGTCATCATGACCAAATAAAGGCATATCAAAGTTTGGACTGACCTTTAGAAGCCTAGTACAGTGCATGTATTAAGTTAAGTAACTTTTATTATTGTAGCAGGGGCAGCTTTTGGAAAGTCAAATATTTCAAAATTATTAGTATTGTCTACTAAACTAAAAATATTCAGCAAGAATTGATCCCTTAAGATTCCCCCAAGGCCATTTCCAAATATCAAGACCAAAATTTCTCGGGGGAGCAATCCCCCGGACCCCCTAAAACTTTCACTCTCTACCAGGGCCCCCTCTGCCCCTTTTCCAAAAGTCTGCATCCGCCCCTGCATAGTCACAGTATATAATTTGTTTTGCCTAACTCTGATGTGTAAATGTACCGAATACTCTAAGAATACTCGCAGAAAAATTTGCAAGTTGTTCTAGGGTGGGACACGAACCCACAATCTCCAGGTAACTAGCCTGGCATCTGTACCACTAGACCATGAGCTTGCACTTAGTGGCTAGCTCGGTGGTCTAAACAAATTATATCTAGTATTCTCCCTGACACAAAACATATTATTACATACACTACAGTACCCGTTGCTTATTGGGCTCAAATTCAATCCCTAGCCTAGTGCTTATTACACGTAAACCTGATCACATACATACTATCAACAAGTTTTGCAGAAGTGTTAAAATTTGATAAAATAAAGGCTGGTAGTGGTTGAAACTATTGTTTCAAACCCCGGCATTCCAAGTGTTAATAAAATTCATGTCATAAATATATTGTTCAATAAATTTAATTGATTATTATTTTATTCTGCAAACTCTGTATTTAAAGACCTTCCAATGACGAGCCTGCGAATCTCGCTGGTACCAGCACCAATTTCATACAGTTTGGCATCTCGTAAAAAACGTCCAGTTGGGTAGTCATTAATATATCCATTTCCACCTGAGGAATGATAATACATAACAGTTAAAATTGAACTAAACTGTTATACTACTGATCATGTAAATAAAAAAGTAAAATCAATTATTGCCATCATAACACAGCCAGTTCATGACCCTTTTGTAATTAATAAATCAAGTTTAAAGTTTAAGTTAGAATGGTTAACATTAAAGCAATGAGATTTAGGAATTGATTTTTGCCCTCAGCAAAAAAATACAGTAAAAACATTCTAAAATAAGTTAGGGGAGCACTGGGTATTTATTAATTCTATACTAAATGTATTTTACTGTAAGGTCATGCAATGTAGTTATTTAAGCCATTTCATTTACTGGACAATTTGCTTCAAGAAAACAAGATTCATGATTCACTGTACAATGTATTTTGTATCATATGAAAATAATCTATATCCATAACACAATAGACTATCAAAATCAAATGAAATTGTCATTGCATAAAACTATACCATGGTACATATTTAAAATGACAAGTGAAAAAAAACATACTTTAGGCTGTCAAATTTTCAAAAAATAGTTTAACTCACCCTAGCCCCGACCCCAGTAAACAAAGCGTCTTAGATAGGCCATTTTAAAGTTGAGTGATACTCAATTAGTACCACAAATCTTGACAAGAGGAGGAAAAAATAATTTACCATAAATGGAAACAGAAAAATAAAATTGGCTGGTAGGTAGTTGGGTTGCAATGAATTTTGCTCTTGCCCTCATGAATTATGCATAACTTCTAATTTCCATTATACACCAAATCATGCAATGTGATTTAGTTAGGGAAAACATGTCATTAAATATTGTTACTAACCTAAGCATTGAATAGCATCAAGCGCGACCTGGGTTGCACATTCAGCTGTGTATAAAATGACACCAGCACAGTCCTTGCTACTAACATGACCCCTGTCTACTGCCCTCGCTACATTATATACATATGCTCGACACGCATTCAGTGTGGTGTACATATCAGCCATCTTTCCTTGCATCAACTGAATAGAAATTAAAGTTATAAAATAAGTTTAAATATTAATGTCAGTTGTAATTTCACATTTCACAAATTTTTCTAGTTCAAGAGCAAGTTTAGTGGCCAAGAGGTAAGGCAGGGTGTCCCAAACTAAGGCGAGTTTAGTGGCCGAGTAATAAGGCAGTGCGCTGCAGAGTATAACCATAGCATCAAGGCTCTCCTCCTCATGATGGTTCTTGCAATGGAACAAGTCTTGGATAAGGACTTAAAACTGAAGGTCCAGTGTATACAGTACATCTGGCATCATGTGCCTTTTATAAACCTCCCTTGTATTTTTTGGATAAGTAAGGGGATATCTCGGTGCTCTGACATATTGTAGACAACCCACAGAGCATTTACTGAATACTGAACTGTTACATCACAACGAATAGGTGGCACTCTTTGTTGTTAGCAGTAACACAGAAATGCAGGCAATCAATTGTCACTTGCCTATGCAAACAAAAATTGCTGATTTTTTTCTCTAAGCTTCTTGTATCTCTATATTTTATAGATTTAAAGTTACATAATTAATATGTGATAAATAATGGCAAATTAGTTAATTTTAAAATGTCTAATTTTAAAAAGCCTATCTAACATACATTACACATTTAGGCATAAAATGACTATAATGTTGACAACAAAGCACACCACCTGCCGTTGTGATGGAAGCAATATAATACTTTAAGAAGGAAAAAAACCTGGTGAATGTGCACATCTACAATGATCGCACATGGATTCTATGAATGCAGCAAAGCCAGCTACAACTCCCCACTAAAAAATATAAAAGTTTTACACTTAGCCGTACGAAAGCTGCAATACATTGTAAACAAGGCCAAAGTTGATGATCGCAAGCGCCGTAAACAGGTCGCGAACCAATTGTGAAAGTGCCTTTAGGAAAACAAAAAGCTGGTGAATGCACATATGGACACCTGTATGTAAATCAGCGTAACAGACTGCCAGTCACAGGTGGTTGTTCTACTTTTCTCTTTAAAGATTTTAATATTTTTATTTTAAAATCAAGTATCAAAACCAACTCACCTGGAAGTGCCCAATTGGTTGTTTAAATGCTTTACGTTGGTGTAAATAGGGAAAAGCTACATCAACACAAGCTTGCATTATACTGAAATATATAAACAATGCTTTATAATGATTACTCGTAATAACATTTATTTGCATATGTTTAAACAAACATCCCCCTTCCCCAAATGTGAATTTATCCTAGAAACTCCTTCAAAATACCAACATCCTAATACAACCGAATTTACCCGAGTTTACTTTGCTTAAAGATGTATTGTCACTTGAAAATGACCAAAAAATCAATGACATTAATTTTGAAATTAACTTGCTCATAATAAA
>JAOTQE010056721.1:0-32291 GCA_025631205.1 Nesometra sesokonis
CTGGCCTGTAAAGGTGGTAGCAGATATATATTATTTATAAGTCATCGTCATCGCCCTCGATATCGCCGTCGTCACCTTATTGCCACCTCACCGCCACCGCTACCAACACAACTACCACAACAACAATCACTATCATTATCAGTATCACCACAAACATCACCATGCCAACCACCATCACCACCACCACCATCATGATCATCATCATGATCATCATGATCATCATGATCATCATGATCATCATGATCATGATCATGATCATCATCATCATCATCTTCATCTTCATCATCATCATCATCATCTTCATCTTCATCATCATCATCATCATCACCATCATCATATCATCATCATCATCATCATCATCGTCATCGTCATTGTCATCGTCATCGTCATCGTCATCGCCGTCGTCGTCGTCGTCATCGTCATCGTCATCATTACTATCATCATCATCATTATTACAACCACCACTACTACCACCATCAACATCAACACCATTATAATCTACAGTAGTTAACGACACCTAATTCACTCAAAATTTCGAGTTTGTGTATGTCTTATATACTGAGAGGCTGAATTGATTAAATTAGTCATGGTAGGGGGGCAGATGTGTATTCCCAAGATCAGAATTCATTTTAAATAAAATCATTTGGTGCGCATTGACAAACATTTGTTATGTTCAATTTAGGTGCTCAATGTACCATCGAGATCGCTCAGCCCGCAGGTGTAAATACATGTCACAAACATTGCATTCCTCCACGGGGTCATCGGAAACGTTTGATTCTAACATGAAGTTGATGTTACCACTATTCCGTTTCCTTCCTACATCAACCATTCGTCGTCAGATGTAGTGGCGCATATCACGATGGTTTACCTCACAATTAGGACTACTAAAGAGAGAGCAATCGATTAAAAAGAAATCCTATATACAACGGAATGTAATTTGAATACGTTCGATTGTTGGATTTCCTCTCTTCTTAAAATAATTATTCATTTTATGTTATAAGAAACAGCATTTTTTGTTACTGATGATTTTAATTAATAAATCGAAATGAAGTTTTCGACAGACAATTAAACATATATCATTAAAGGACAACACTAATTCATAAAGGATTAACGATTTTAACGTGTTGACCCTAATACTTGATTTACGTTTTTGCATTAATCACGTGCTTTTATTATAGTAAACAAACTAATGTAGTTTAATTTAAGTTACGTGATATTTGCATCTCTCGGAATTACAGATAGTCATAGACTCAAACTGTTACCCGCGTCTATTGACACGCGCGTAAATAGATGCAATACGCGCGCGTGATGTGATTATCAAATAGGAGAGTCCAAAATACGCGTGCCTTTCAGTACGGGCAAATAATAGTTTGTCTCTTCGTGCTGTCACTGATTCCGACAGTTTAACAGTTTGTCTTTTCGTTGTGTCACCAACTAGATGCTAGTCATACACTTTGAAAAAATAACACCCTCCAACTAGGGTTAACATGGTAGATAATGGTAGTGAAAAGGTAGATATAGGTAGTCAACAGTGTTAACCCTATAAAAACTACAATTAACATATAACATTAACGTTATTATCCTATTATGACCAAAACCCTTACATTTCTCAATTGACACAAGGTCATCTCCCCTCTCAAGGGAGACTACCAATGATATGGTGTCAGTAATAAGAAATATACATAGGAACATACAGTCATTAATAGAGCTTCAGACTAATTTATACTGACATCACAACTATCACTTAATGACTTTAAGGTATCAATAAACACTACTGTGCTACTAGGTAAATCTTCATAGTAATGGCAGACCCACCTAGTTGGAGAGTGTTATTTTTCCAAAGGGTAGGTTATCATGTCTATTACTGTTTTTGAACCAAACGTTACAATAATCACAAGGTACGGCATCCGTTTCCGTTATCATATTTCGTATATTTGCGAAAACTCCCTACCTCTTTATTTAGGCCTACACGAGAATTGAACCATTGATTCTGAGATTAAAACTGATGCTTAACCAAATGACCGGGTTACATTGTAAATGGTCTTTGTAGAACAAAATAGCCGCTCATGTTAATGTTATAATATTTGTATAGCGTTTGAACAATCGGCAGACTGTCCCAAACCGGGCATATATATTTTGAATGAATGACAATTGGTCAATAAAAGAAAGTTTTAAAACCAAATACACTACGACAATTTTAAAACATAAAGTTTATAATCTGAGCTATTTTTTAAATTTTAGAGACTTCCAGCCTTTTTATGGATTTTTGCTCATTATAAGCATTATAATGATACAAAGTAAGGTAAATATTGTTTAAATATTATAATTTTGGGTGGAATGATCATAATTTATATATTTCTTCAAAATAAGCAAGTCATTTTCAAAATCATTTTTTTTTTGGTCATTTTTCAGGTGACAATACATCTTTAATGATTTGTATAAAACATTTCATAACTCATGTGATGCCACTAAAGGTTTTCCGTCCTGGGAGAAGACATAGGCCTGAGGGAGGGAGAATCGCAAATCACTTAATTTAAACTGTAGATGGAGGTGATTTATGAAATAGAGTACATTGAGAGAGCTGTTATTTCGATTATAAGATGGAGTCAATGGAACATGGATCATGGGATTGTTTCCTAAGCAAAATGCGGTTGCCTGCCCTCAATCGTTTTTTTGCTTCTGTTATCGTGTACAGTATTTCCCGACAAAAATATAACTAGAAATCTTCGTTGACCTCAAGTATCGTGTGTTTCGGCTCTTTTCAAAAACTCTTTGATGTCTAGTTGCTATCGAAAGAAGATTTTATCTGAAGAGAACTTATGAACGATTTGATAAAACAATAATACAACTGTTAGGCTTATTTATCACATTGGGAATAGGTGTCCGATGCTTTTTTGTGACAACCGCTAAAAGTCATTTCTCCTGAAATAATTTCATAATCAAACTTAAATTATTGAATTACTTATAAGTTTAGAAAATATCATCAAATTTAAATATCACTAACTTAAATTTTCCTGTCCTTTTATCTGTTGTAACAAGTCGTTTCGACAATAGCACGCGGAAACCTGCGAACAGTTAAATAAAATGAAGTTAATCCTTAATAACTTTATAGGCTACAGTGTTCAAGCATCAGACCAATATTATTATTTGAATTATAAAATACACCTTGAAACTTGATAAGGCCTAAGGTAGCAGCAGTAGTCGATCAGTGTCACCAACTGTTCGTGTACTGCACACCATCACTTTTATTTAGCTAACTAAAACCGAGCTAGTATTTTCCAATCGCTTAGATAAAAGGCGAAGTTTAGTGTACATGTATAAAGCAATCCTGCATCGTACTTACTTGTATAGTATTAACATCACCTGTTATGCAAATTTCACATTTCTGCGAGCGTAGTAGCTGAGGCGTTTTGTCCTCCTATTTTTGTAGCCTGAAGCGTTAGTCGAAATTTGTATATTTCTAAAATTAAAAATAATATTGTATACAGTTTTAACAGCGAAGTATCATTTACAAGTGTAACGATGCATTATTATGTTAATGTATTACCAGTTGATAATTGTTTTATATCTCGCAGTTATTTAAAGTGACACTCATACCATTAGATTATAGAAATTATATATGAAAAGAATGAAACACAAATAGTCACAAACGTGCGTGACAAGGCAGACAGACAGACAGCCAGACCGGCAGATCTCTATATTATAGAGACTCTTTCTGCGTATAAAAACAATATTTTAAAACTAACATTATAATATTATACCGTATGCTTTTAGAAGACCAATGAAATAAAACTCTTTAAAATATTTAAAATTGGCATTTGTATAAAGTCATATTATTCACCTGTAGTTTTTGTGTGTACTCAATTCCATACATAGGCCTATCTGTACAAAACTGGTGACACTGAACATTTTAAATCTTGTGATTTCGCCATATCATTCACTAAAACGTTGAATGAGGTTAAAGGACTGTTCAGGCTGGAAAGATTAAACTAACAAAATCATTATATACTGCTAGAGTGTTCGAATCCAAATGGAAATCATTTTTACATAGAATCTATTTATGATATAAAATTAATAATAAAATCATGAAACGTTAGAATTTATTTCTGAGCCTAGTCTGTTATTTTTCCGAGGGCATCCCCTCACAAAAAGTTGATATCTGTACAACGTTATACATAACAAGAACCTTTGTCTTATGCTTCTGAATCCAGATATTATTGGTTAAGATAAGCTCAAATTAACAAAACAACGACATTACCTTCATAATACAATATTCTTAATTGAATGCACCCAAATCATACTTCAAGGAATACAACATTTCAATTAATTTTAATAAAGATAGTCGGGGCATCTTTTGTATTAATCTATATAGGGTATATACATACTATTTACATTTTAAATGCCCAACAACGCGCCCCCAGGGATTTAAAGTTTCTTGAAGGACGCATAGTCGAAGTTGCACACGTGTTTGATTCAGCAGTCATCTGATTGGCGCATTTTGATTTAGTGTTTCGTTTGCGAATTAATTTCGACAATAATAATTTATAGAAGGAGATAAAGAATATAAATCTATATAAACTACTGGCATGGTATATTTGATTAATTTGATTAAGCTCAAAACATAGAATTAACCAATGACAGTTTCTTACAATGAAGTTTTTTGTCACTGGAGAAAATTGTTGATTTTTTAGTTGTTTGTTGAACTTTCACATTTCGTCAGGTTTTAAACAATGGTTTCCAACAGTACATCTTCTTATGTGAATATTTTCTATCTTGAATAATTGGTCCATGACGCAAGCGTCGTCTAAAAATAAACTGTAAAACCATACATTTTTGTGAGCTCTTTATATTCGCGTAAAAACATTAATCGCGAAAATTAAGTCTCACGAAATTGTTTTGATTTCAGTCAAGTGTGAATTGATACACAAGTACTGGTTTATAAATTGGCAATGTGCTTTTTCATTGAGGTTATGCAACATATTGAAAGTAGTAAAAAAAATAGTAAGAAGCACATAATAAAGTCAAAGGCAGGAAATCAAAGTTTCACATCAATAATATTGATGTAGAGGCAGCAAAAGGAGGCATAAGTCGAAAAAAGAAAAAAAAAGTTATTTATGATTTATAAAACTACACATTATTATCTTTAACATGCACAAAATCAGTTTTATACGATGTTTCCTTGCAAGGTTACGAAAATTTCGAACATTTAGAATGTATGTTTTGTGAAAACTGCATTTGGAAATTGTTTATTAATATATTTTGAATAAGCAGGGTCATTTTAAATTTCATTTCTTGAACATTTATTTGTGACAATCTTAAGATTTTTTACAAAAAAAAAAATATTGAAAAAATGATTTTTTTTTTGTTTCTGACCATTATGGAAAATCAACTTTGTAACTTGCATCCTTTTTGAATGGCTCTGCCATTAGGTCATAAAAGAAAATACAGTTATATTACTTAAGGTAGTTTTCCACTAGGCGAATTATTCGCGCGAACAAAAGGCGAACAAATGCAAATTATTCGCTTGATCATTCGCTTTTTTTTTTTGCTTTTTTTTCTCTTCAGCGAATTTGATAGTTTGAATTGTTTTAACTTTTTGCGAAGCGAAAAAAAATATCAGAGTATTAGAAATCTACGTTGTCTTTAGTAAAGTGCTTATATTAATCTGTTAAAATAATCTAAATTTTTAAAAAAATGCGAGTAAAATTTCACGTAAATATTTTCGACGCGAAAATTTTGATTCTCTCAAACAAATTCACAGGCGTACAATCGTTTGCTTTTTGTCCGAGTGAATAATTTCGCCATATTGGAAAACGAGCTTAAATTCAATCTGCGGTGGTGAGAAAAACTTGTGTCCTCGCTTTGGTGCGAAAAGTAAATCCAAATCTTTCCACACAATCTCTCCAATGGTTCTCTCTCCATGGCACCGCCCCTGTGTTGAATTAGTAGGAGAACCAAATAGTTTGTAAACAAATGTGTTTGTCAATTTTATAGGTTTATTTGCAACAAAACTATGTTTAACATAATTATTCCTCGCATAATTTACAATTTTAGAAAATCGCGAAATAAACGGTTGTAAAGTTTTATAGACACGAATCGTTACATGTACTGTTCTTAGTATCTGATAATATGTTAGTGTAATTACTTTTTATTTTCTTTCTCAAAGACAACAATAGGCCTATAATAAATTAGTTTAACAAGTGATTAATTAATAGACACGAATCGTTGCATGTATTTTTAATTTGTGTAATTACTTTTTCTCAAAGACAAAAAGAAATAACTTCGTTCTAACAAGTGCTTAATTGATCATATTTAACAGCACCGCCAACGCCTATCTCGCTGTTAACTTGATGTCAAGAAAAAACATTATTAGCATCTGAGACTACATAGTAGGCAGTCTCAGCGTGAATGAGGTCAGAGAGAAACAAACAAATTTGCACTTAGGAGTGGATTCTGTTGACAGGTGAAATGTTTCGATTGTAACAATTTTTGTTTGTAGACTCTACAAGTTTCCAAATACTTTTAGTTTTCTTTTTTTTTCAATTTCAAGCAAGATTGCATTATTGTGTTAATTGTAATGGCTAATATTCTGTGCTAAAATGTAATCGGTGCTAACCAGAGGCAACAACCATTTAAACGAGCAACCTGCTCTCCTAGGTGACATTAAATAACCTGTTTATTATAAAAATATCGTGTTTATTTATCTGCTGCTTTAACTTTTACAACTTGAAATTCCTATAGGGGCAGATAATAAACTTAATCGTTCTTTGCTAATCGTTGCAATTGAAGCATGTATCGTTAGAACCCCACGACGAGACATAACGTATTACGCGCGCGTACAAAAAAAAAGACATGCGCATAGAAAAAACTGATGGCTTCTTTTTTTAATCACTGCACGCGTGCGATTTGCGTCTCTTTACGCGCATTTTAGGCGCGCAGAAACAGTTTGTACTTATTCGTGGTAATACTAACGATATGTTTAAAGTCCATTATATCTTATGAACGCTTCATCTGTTGTGTGTAGTAATTCTGTATTTTTCAGGTTAATTACGAATCGGTAGTTAAATACGTAGTCAGTTTTATTCAAATAGAAGACATAGGCTAGGCGAACTCCATGATATTGGGTTTACATCCTTAAATTACCCCTATACCTCATTTAGACCTGTCTTCTCAACTTACCGGCTCTAATAAGGTGGTAATACTACGATAATTTAAATAAAAATACCATTGACATAATTTTTTAAATGCGAGTTCACGTTACGAATGCTACTAATTTAAAAAAGATAATTTGTATTAGATTACTCATCATTACAGATGTTCGAACAAATCAGGTTCTCAAGATTAGATCACGTACCGGTTTTAAATTTACCAAATTGTTGTATTGTTATAAACCCTGAATATACGTCAGCATTTGTTCCATTCCGGTAATTCTAACATTCCTATATTGACATAACATTTGGATTTTATATATGATAAGCACTTGATTGTCAATCTATTTCCCCTCATGGGGTATAAGCCATTTCACTGTTTCAACTGCGCATGTGCAGATTAAGGTCAAGTGATAAAATGGCGCGCGGCATATTTCTTTCAATAAGAGCCGCGCGTCGTTTTATTACTATACCTTGGTAACGCACATGCGCAGTTGAAACCATGGCATGGCGTATTGAATATTGCAAGCGCAAAACAGGAAGCGTGAATATACATTGTGTCTCTACAACTGTTCATATCAAACTATGACCGGTTGAGACATACGGATAAATGAACTCATGTTACAATAACCCTAAATCTTATTGTGAACCATCAAATAGGAATTAAGGAAATAATTTGCTATAACTTGTTTTCACTACTAAGAACTAAATCTACTCAAAAAGAAGTTATATAATGGGTCCTCACAAATCAACCAATCAGCTTGAAGATATGCATCCTCAGAGCTCCCAAGTCTCCAGGATTGCAATGGATTCTCCAGAAATTTTGGATCATCTCCCGGGCTCCAGGAATTAATAGATTTTCTCCCGGAATTTAGTTTTCTCCAGGAAATTCTCCAGGTTTTGTAAAATTTTCACAATCTGAGCATAAATTGGCCTATTTATTTTAAAATATTGGTTGAAAGAAAACAACTATGAAGTTCAATAACGTTATGAGAAACAGTAATGGCACATTTATCCATTCCAATACATGTTAGAAAATCATTTACAGGCAAGGTGCTGAGCTTATAAATAACGGTATTAGTACACACATTGTAGGAAGGCTAGAAATTACAAACAGTTGTAGGGTGACCATGGGTAAATCTTCAGGAATTCTGCAGTTTGACAACTTGGGACTTCTGCATCCTGTAGTGTCATAATAGTGAATACCAATGTATGTTAAATTGCAATTGTGTACATCTAGCAGTAACTTCTGAAAGAACGCAACTTTGGCGAGATAAGATCCTGATATGGATGTCTGTATCGGCTATAGTTAGTTATGAACACAGCCTATTACATACCGTAATACGTACGTACTCATGAGTTGGTTACATAGCCATATATGGCTATGTAACCAACTCATGAGTATGCCTATGTATTTTTTCTTCACACAAGCAGATAGCATTGGGGATCAAACACTTTATATGCCGACAGCGATATACCGACGCCTTGTACAACGGTTTCGATCATTAAGTCTTCATGTTTTTAAGTTTTCTCTGTACTATCGAGTTGGCATTCTACCATTCAAACTAATGAAAATTATTATTTACAAAGTCATGATTAACTTTAATATTTTCCTTAGTAGTAGAGAAGAGGAGCTGGGCTACCGAGCTGGCGTAATAAGGAGGTTTGAAGAACAAAGCTTAGACATGCTCCACATAATACAACACTAGTATGCATACCACTTGCCAATTATTTTACATAGCGCATGTCACGAATCATTGTGATGGGGTGGCTTCCCCCTCTTCCCGTCCGTCGGGGAAGATTGACCATTCTCGTCGGGGAAAACATTGTTATTTGGCCCTAAAAAGAGGGAATAGACATAAAAATGGGCCAAAAACGGGAAAATAACGCCTTTTTTTGCTCAACAAAACCAAACCGGTAAGCACGCCCACCCGGACCTCCCGAGTTGGCCCTCTCCTGTCGGGCAAATCCTGACGCCACCACTGTGGGGTGGGGGTTCTACACAGCACGCACTACAGTAACACAACTAGGCCTATATAATTATAAAAACAAAAATAAAACAACAGAAACATGCAGTATATATCATTCTTATTATCTAAGACATCCTTCTGATGTTCCATTTGTTCGACTCAGTAAAAGTCAATTCTTTGTTTCAGCTGCTGGTCCAAATCTATGGAATAATTTTGATGTTGAAATCAAAAATTAAATTTCTTTACCATTATTTAAAAGCAAAATTAAAGACAATTATTTATCATTGTATAAATGTAATTGACCACGCTAGCTTATCATCCATGTATTATTTTTATTTTTATCGTTCTAGAAAGCTGCTTCCATTATTATTGTTTTTTTTTTCTGTAGGTGTCAAGATGAGACAAGTTCTTTGAGAACTTGTAATTTTGATCCCAATAATGGTATTATTTCTTTAAAGGCCTATTTATACAGAAACTTGTATTTACTTTACCATTATTGAATAAATCTTTAAAGTCGAAAAAGTGAAGTAAGTAAAGATAGAAGAAGAGAGGTATTGTCGAAAAGCTTATAGGCTGAAACGCAAGCTTAAAAGCTAGTAGGAGGCCTATTAACAATTTTAAATTATCTGAAGTATTATTTAAAATTCAATTGCGTTTTTAAAATAATTAATATAATATTGAATACTGATGACTTCAATTATTTTGCAGACGGTACACTGCACTGAGAAACAATGTTGGGGATCTGTAATGTTCCCGCCTGCCAAACGACCAATCGGCACCCTACGGCCACAGTCAGAAGTTCTCAAGCACGCCATTGACTTTATCAATCAATATTATGCACATATTAAAAGGTACGTACGTCTAACCAGAAAACAGTGAAATATCTCTCCCTGGTCCATAGGCCTAATGATAAGGGAGGCCTACTAATGTAGCAGTTATTGTCGAGGCTTCTTATACTTTTCCCAAGTCTGTGCGTTTTATGAAATGCGCCACCAGTGGATGATGAAGTTTTAGTGGTGTGAGGTTTGCCGTTGATTCAAACATCTGAAAGGTATGGCAATCCGCCTGCTATGGAACGCAATGGGTGCCTTGTGATTGTCTTTTTTACGATTAAACCGCATAATCCAGGGTCTGAATCGCAGCCACCTAGCGAAGCAATGTCACAAAAGCCTTATGTTACGGGAGGTGTCCACTTAGGAGAATTTTGGTCAATAGAGGGCCAAACATTGTAAAATTACGTATACGTACTTATGTCCCCCATTTCACGGCCTTCTCAACACAAATGGCCTCTCAAATTTCTAAACACCGCATTCTATAATTCATTAAATATTATTTATCGTTGTAATGGGTTGTTTAGTAATATGATTCTCAACCATTACGGTAAGAAGACGATTTTTTTACAGAAATTTGCATTCGTTGTACAGAAAAATCACTAAATTTTCTGGGATGTCCGCTTATGGGAGGTAAATTGACATACAAAAAAATCTAAAATTTAAGACGACAAATGTCCGCGTCCGCATACGAGAGGTTTCCGTTTACAAGAAGTACCAAATTCACTGATTAAATAGGAAGAACAAACGGGTCTTTGAATAGTGTCCGTTGTGGGTGGTGTCCTCTTACGATAGGTGTCCACACAGGGAGGGCCAACTGTATACAGGGATATTTATTTCAAGTTTAGAGTTTTTACTTTCTTCTGCCATCGTCTTCCACATAAACCATCATTTCCAAAATATCCCATTTTGGGAAATGATCTTTCAACCCCCCCCCCTCCCAACCCCAGACCCCATGTCCAACCCACGTCAACAAGGTACAATTCGCATGATTGTATTAAAACAGAGCTAAAGTTAGTCATTTACTATTTGTGGAACTAATTTGACAGCGAAGAGTGCGGCAACATCCCACATGTTTAAAAAGACAATTTAGGTTCGAACAGAATAAAAATGGCATTGTGATAATAGCACTGGCGTGATTTAAAAGGAAATCTTTTAGATTGTACTTAAGTAATAATTGACTTCATTTCTTCCAGAACCGGAGCTCCAGCTCATAAGAAACGATTAGCCGAAGTTCAGGATAGTATTGAGAAAACTGGAACTTACAACCTGACAGAAACTGAGCTTATGCTTGGGGCTAAGACTGCCTGGAGAAATGCACCCAGATGCATCGGGAGAATACAGTGGACAAAGTTACAGGTTATAAATTATTCACTGCTATTCTTTTAATGTAAAAGGAAGAACATTCACTCCTTTGGAGTGAATTAAAAACGTTTAAAAAGTTTATAAAAAAAGATGAGTTATGTCATTGTTTTGGAATGAGACTACTATTTTGGTGTGAATTTCGTTCTTTTGGAGTTGTTTCTGAAGCCACTCCTAGAGTGAGTTTTCACTCTATTACAATAAGAGAGTAAAATTTATAAGCAATAGGTGATTTTTTTTATATGCATCTAGCAGCTTTATCAGGCGCGGATTTAGAAAACATCGTCAAAGCACGTGTAAGCCTAATTTTAGGAAATTTTAACAGAATTATAGCAGAAAAATACGCAAAATATGACAATGGGTTTTTTCTGCATGTCAAATTTGAAACCACTCCCACTCCACCGGGCTATTTCTTCCACACAATCCTGCATCCGCCCCTGTTTAAACCTACACCTAACCTGGGACTATGGTAGTCTCAGACATATCAATGTACATTTTACTCAACGTACACTGTAATTTGTCGTATACGCACGATCGAGGAAGTTTTTGGCTACCATCTGAATTTTTTGGATTTTGTTTGTAAATCTCTTAGACGCATCCATTGATCTTCAAATCATGTTTAATATTAGTGGAGGATCCATAATTTTTTTTAAGGGAGGTTGAAGAAATCTATGTCTTCAAACGAGATGTGTGTCCCTGGTTTTGAATTTTGCAAGCAAAAAATGTCATATCCCTATTTTGCCAATATTTCTCGAGGACAGCTGTCTTTCAGCCTCCTGCGTGGGTTCTTGTACTGTTTTTAATTAGGCCTTTTATTATTTTTTTTCATTTTTTTTCTTGCCAGTATTCTATGTTTTGTCAGAGGGAGGGAGAGGGGACGCAATATTAAAGGTGTCGGCCCCAATCATGTTGGTTCTGATGTTAATTTGGATTCTGCTGCTGTACTGTATCAGTACCGACAAGACATTCCGCCGCCGCTGCTCGGTCGGTCGGTCTCTCTGTTAGTCAGTCCGTCGTCCTGTCGATAGATCGGTCGGATATTTTTGTCAACCGCCTTTCGTATAATTTTATTTTCTAGTTCCTCATTGATGTTGCCATATTATTTCATTTCAGGTAATCACTCGGTAAGTTTTGGATAACTTATCTTTATAATATTGCTCTTCTTCTATAGTCGAAACTAATTTAGTCGAATATTTAAAAATGATAGAAACAGCTAATATTGATAATCATGTTTCCGTTATAATCTTCTTAGCTTTTTAAGGATCAGCCTTTTCGCCTAATAACTCGCTGCTGCGTTTATCTTAGACCACGAGGCGACTATGTGGATACTAGATTAACGTAGAAAAAATGTATCTATATCCTGATGCTAAATATTACACACAAATACAAGACAGCGAAATTATATTAAACAAAAATTGTCGTAAGGATTTGATATCCGTGTGGCCCAGCCCTACGTCGTAGGTAAGCACCAAAATGTACAAAATGAGGGGTACGTTGAAGATGTCGGACATACGCCTCAGATTTTTTTAACAGTTTACAAATAATTGAAACTTGTTTATTTGTTGAAAACACCGATTTTAGTGTAATATTTGAAGGATATAATTTGGCAGTGGCGTATCCGGGGGAGAGGCGATTACTGTCCACGAGCTTTTCCCTTAAAATGTACAAAAACTCTGTTCTTTGCTTCATTCATGCATTGTTTGTCTCGCTCAAATCTTGATGTCGTCAGTCCATAGCAGTTGTTGTCTTACTCTGTCTTTTACCATCGGCTTTTCCTTCCAGTACAAGTTTGCATATAGGTTTATGTCTGTCTATGTGTCCAACATAGTTTAATTTCCTGCTTTGTATGTGTGTGAATAATGTTGATGACAATCGATTACAAACTTCCTTATTGGTAAGTTTTTAGTCCAGCTGATTCTTCTCAGTCTCCTAAATATCCACATTTTGAAGACTTCATTTCTCTTTTCTGTATTTTTGTCGAGAGTCCATGTTTCGCAGTTGTATGTCAGCACAGGGAATATGCAACACTTCAGAAGTCTCAGTCTCAGCTATATAGAAATGTTGTTGGATGCCAATATATTTTTGCCATGCTAATTCGTTCTCTAATTTCTTGCTCAATTTTTCCATCCGGTTCTGTCCAAGATATTTGAAAGTTTGTTCTAAATTTTTATATAATATGTATGTTTGCTTTAATTTGTGTTTTTGATATCACCATGACTTTTTTGTTGTTGATATCCATGTCAAGTCCGCCGACCACTCTGTTGTTAGGTCGGTCGGTTGGTTGGTCGATTCGTCCCCATTATGCTTATATTCAATTTTTGTTTTTGATATCACCATGACTTTTGTTTTGTTGATATCCATGTCAAGTCCCGCCGACCACTCTGTTGTTAGGTCGGTCGGTTGGTTGGTCGATTCGTCCCCATTATGCTTATATGCAATTCTTGATAGTTGATTTTATTTTATTTTATTGGTTTTGTTTGTACCCAGTTATGTATGTTTTATTTTCTTGTTCTGCTTTTCTGTTAATTTTTTAATTGTTTTTCATGTTTGATTTTTTTTTTCGGGCTGGCCCATCCCAAGATTCTTCTCTATCTTTCTGAGAATTTTGCCCTATTTCATACAAGTATATTTTGATGAATCTATAAGTTAATAAAAAAAAAAACAATAGATAATAAATATTACCTGTTCCAAGATTTCACTTAATCCAATTGATTACAATTTCGGTAATATTTGTTTTAATTAATTGAGTTTGGATATCACATTGGTTAGTGAATCTGGCTGTATGTCGGTTTTCTTTGCCATAGATGGACATGTGCTATTTATAGGCCTACCAGTTTTATAGTCAAATTGGTTTGGAATTTAGCAGGCAGTTCGTTGGTATTCTATTTCGTTCATCGCATTGATTGGTCTGTCATTTAGTCTTTCGTTTCTTTTTGCATTTGACTATACGTTTAATAAGGAATAAGGGGAAAGGAAATGGGCAAATATGAATATACCAAGTGGTTTATATACAATTAATGATTTAATTAGTTAATTGTATTCTAATAGATATTATGAGCATGTCTGCCATTAGAATAAATAAACAAAAATGAAGCCAGAATCTGAAGTTATATATTTAGAACTGGGAGATAATGTAAACACATGTTTTGGTATTAATAAAAAAAGACTTGATAGAGGAAATGTGTATGGTGGAGACAGGCAATGTAGACCATTTCCAGAATGTTTAATTATACATCTGATCAAAAGAAAGAATGTCTTTTATAGCCCAGAGTTTACAAATTAAAACAGTCTGTTATAAACGAATTTGAATTTAGTATTTTAGATAAAAATATTATATATAACAATGGAGAGGCCTTTACAATCGTACTCGAAATATGTCACTCTGACTGATATTAGTAAACTTATTACTTTACTGACACACGTAGATAACAGTGATGGAAAGTTATCTGTTTCACTGGTGAGTGCATGTTATCGAGACCGTAGGTACATGGTAGATGAGAACTTTAAAATAAAGTCAATATACAAAATAAAGATGAAGATATTAGAGATAAATATAAAATGAAACCATGTAACTACACACCAAAAGAAATTGTTGGAAAAACAAAGTAAAATGTTAAGAAGATAAACTAATAACGAGTATGATTATGATTTGGAAATAATATTCTTTGTTAGCTCTACTGGATATATGAAAATAACAGTTCCACCTAAAATTACGCTGGACTTCAGTAACGAGTTTGCTAATCTCCTTGGAGTTGATCAATATGTCCTTCGTGAAGGTTTATATACAAGTAATAGACCTCAGTTCTCTGGTAAAAAAGTGTATGTTTACATGGATGAGCTTTCAACTGATGAAAAAATATCTAAGGCGGACAACAAGCAAAGTTTTGTTTGGAGTACTGTATAAATATTACAGATGAATTTTATCGAGTAGAAACTGTTAGATTTTTAAATCCATCTTATCATAAACTACGTACAGGTATAATCACTAGCTTTAAAATTTCACTTTATGGTGGTAAAAGAGGTACAGTAGATACACAACCCATGATTGAGCAATAAATAATAATTACATTACATATTAAAAATATGCTATAAAATATATAATGCTTGAAAAATATGTATCCAAAGTTGGACGAACCCACAGAACCAGCGGTGGAATTAAGATTAAATAAACTATGGGAGTTGCAAAGACATTTAGAAAATGAGAAAGATGTACGATGTAGTTTTTATAAGAAGTACAAAATGTCAGTTAATATCGACACAGTCATGAATGGTGCATGTGTCTCTGCCGCAGTGGCATTGGTTTACTTGCTAGTGGAATTTTAGCACCAGTATGTTTTGCATTGGGTGGCATCTCAGTGGTATGTGATTGCCTTAATTTTGCTGGGAAATGTTAATAGGAAGTTACAAGTAAAGGTAGAGAAACATAATGATATCAAAAATATAGCAGAAACTAAACTAAACTATTTATGATTTGATGTCGAAGGTACTGACTGATAATACAATTTCAGATTCTGAATTTAACCTTGTATTAGCAGAATTTGAAAAGTACTACAGGGTGAGCTCGCTTCGCTTGCTCGCCCTCTAGTCAGTAAACGTCGCGACATTCCTTATTTTCAACCTCGTCCTGTATAGACCACCATAGACAATGAGTACCACATTTGAAAATACGCCCAACCGTGTGCAAAATCCAGAAATGTCCAATGATCATTTCGTAACGTAATAACGTACTGATTTTAAATTTTAAAATAATACAATATTTTAACACTAAATAGAACTTAAAAAAAATAAGAACAGGGACGATTATTCTTAACTCATTCGTCCTGTGATCCGAGCTTTCAATGATAATATTGTTAATTTACATTCTAGTCTATGAATCTTCAATCAGAATCTTATAACACACATCCAAAAATAACCACCAATGGATGCATAAATAAATAAATCAATAAGTCATTAAATCAATAGTGTCATTTAGAAATCCACTGCAGTCACAGATCCTAAAAATATTTCCTGATAAAAGCTACATTTTCTAGTACTGCTTTTTGCACAATACATTATTGGCAAATTCCGCCCTCTATTACTGAGAGAGTAAGAGAGAATAGAATATTCCATCAATTTATTTAATCAATACAAATTTAGCGTATTCTACGTATTTTTATAACTTTTTTTTGCTTGATTGGACTTAAGATGCAGTTTTCCACTTGTGTACCAAATTATAGCATTTACAGATAACAGTTGTAGACAGAGATTGATGCCATCTATCCTTTATTGCGTGCGGGTATGTTTCAGCATGGACAGCCAGAGAGAGCCTGTAAGCATTTGCTAAACACCCCTATTTTGGGCAAAACAATTCACCCTAAAGTCATTTTAGTTGTCAATAACTAATTGTCTCATTCAACTTAATTAGTTGACTAGTATTCATTAGGTGGTAAAAATTAGTACCATTTAAGTATCTCCCAACATAACACTATTGAGTAAAGAATCTAAACGTTACGCGCGATTATTTACTAAAAATATTCCTTACGTGAATTTATATATAGATAAGAAGATTAAAGAGGATGTTCGAGTAAACGCAGCTAAAACCGTTTCAGAAGAAGTTACAGAAATAAAATCTAAAAGTGACTCGAAAGCCGTTCTAGAGAAAATTTTACTAAAAGTTGGGAAATAAAGCTAAGTTATTCCAGTAATGTGAACCCCACTAATAACAGTAGCAATCCTACAGCACATCCAACTGTCATTTTGCTTCACTATGGCTAATTCTGGTTCAGTGGCACACTTCCACAATTCATCTCTATTGATATCTGTCCTTAGCAGTAGCTTTTGCTTCACTATGGCTTAGTCTGGTCCACTTGCGCACTTCCATAATCCATCTCCATAGATGCCTGTCTAACAGTCGTTGTTGCTTCATTGTGGCCTGGTGTGGTTCGTTAACACTTCCTTCATCCATTTTGTCTAGATCATTCCTCGCAATCTTCTACCTTTGACCTTTAATTCCATAATGTTTCTTTCTATGTTTACTCCTTTGCCTATATGACCAAATTATTTACATTTTCTTTTTACAATGTTTCCTATCATCATACCATTCTCATTAACAAATCACTGTACTTGTTCATTCCTTGTTCGTTATTTATAAGAAACATTTTCCACTATGGTAAAATTTCAAAATTGTCCTTTTCATTTATCTATTGTCAACATTTCCACAGCATACAGGAATTCGGATAGAACATAACATCTCATTAAACGTTTTCTAGATTTATTTGATGGCGATTCCCTTCCTATCATTTTCAGTAATGTTCTTTTTCTGACTTCCACATCAAATCGGCAATCATGTGATCATCTTTCTAACATATTGAAGCTGGTGAACTTGTTCAGTACTTGCCTAGTACCAGTTTATGAACATTTGGTCAAATTGTTGATATCCTTGTGCCCCACACTGTCTTGCGATGAAAACCAACGCGGAAAAAGCAATCTTGTCAAATCAATGTCAGTCGTTTGTTTTCTTCATTTTGTAAAAAAACAACAAATAAACTTAAAAAACCACTTGAAGACGAAATGTGTGATTATAGGTCTACTTATTAAAGATGTATTGTCACCTGAACATGAAAAAAAAAAAGATTTTGAAAATAACTTGCTTATTTTGAAGAAATATATAAATTATGACCATTCCACTGAAAATTAGAATATTGAAACAAATTTTACCTCTATTTTGCAACAATATAATGCTTAAAATTAGCAAAAATCCATGAAAAGGCTGGAAGCCTCTAAAATTTTGGTAATTTTTCAGTGTAAAAATCTTATTAAACAATTTTTAAATACTTTAATTTCTATTCTGAAGTTCATAACTCTGATGTTACTTTAAGATAAGCAAGTTATTAATTTCAAAATTAATGGTTGTGACTTTTTGGTCACTTTTGGGTGACAATACATCTTTAAGTAAAGTAGATCCTTTCCCAAGCCGGAAGGCTCATAGGGCTTGAGTTATTTCTAGTTTCAGTAGCGTAAAAGAGGATGACAGTATCATACTCCTCCTGGATGGGGGAGTTCACACAGGTTAATTCCCGGTAATTTTACCGGTACCCATAATACGGCTGGGTAGACTGAAGTAATGTGAGTAAAGTATACTTGTCCCAGTTAAATGCTACCTGACAAAAGCAAATATGTGAATGTTTAATGCATCTTGAATCATTAGCATAACATTCTATATGGAAATAGACATCACAAGGGTTAAGTTCTACTTAAACAAGATACATTAGTACCTAAACTCGCTGATATAAGATGTATGGCAGGGCGGTCATTTTGTGTCCGATGATGATATAGATAAATGGCATATGCTTGTCATTTGAATCTAGAAAATACTCGCAATGTTACGTTTTTTTCTGTTACTAAGTAATGTAGGATAGGCATCAGAGGAGGATGTATTGTTCCCAGGAGATGTACTCGGTATACATATTGGTTTATAAGATCTGAAAGCTGTGATGTGTAGATTTATGTAAAATAATTGGAGTATAATAATGGAGATGTCAAGTTCACCTTGGAATTTGTATTGTCATCGTCCTCGTCCTTATCTTTGTCGTCATCATCATCGTCCGTCTTCGTTATCACTATCATCGTCTTCTTGATGATGATAATGATGGTTTTGATGATGATAATGATGGTGGTGATGATGATAATGGTGGTGGTGGTGGTGGTGGTGGTGGTGATGATGATGATGATGATGATGATGATGCTGCTTTATGCTGCTAATGATGATGATGGTGTTGATGATGATGATGGTGATGATGATGAACAAATTTAGAACAACGTAGACGACAATGATGGTGTTATAATAATACAATGATGATGATGATGATGATGATGATGAAGATTATCCATATCCGGAAGTTGTTATATAGGCCTACCATTAGAATTATGGTTTGTTTAATGTAAAATTTTATTTTTATATATTAGTAACTAATTATACACTGAACAAGCTCGCATTTGTTCTTTAAGGATTTGATACAATTATATGATTTATTTTTTACAATTTTTAAATTAAATACGAACTGAATATCACTAATAATAACAACTAAATATTATATAATTCCACAATAAATACAAAACGCGGATTCTATTGGTGATTAAACTATCGAAATACATGGAAACGTCTCAATTTATTAATTATATGATTCAAGCTTCAGAAATGTCGTTCCTTGAAGTAACAGCCAAATTGGTTATACATATCTAGACACCATTTACTCCTAAAAGGAGACGTTACAAAGATCAGTCTCTAATGTATTTAACCTACATATAGACAGTAAAATGTAATCTGTGAGTTTCTCCTACGATTTTTAATGGAAATCCTCGCCACACTCCCTTTCGGCGTTGCCTGTAATTGAACTTTATTTCATTGAAGCTGAACGTTTCAATTACGTTTCGCGATCACCGGATGGATAAAGTTGTATACAAAACAAGACTTCAATCAACTGAATGCTATTTTCGCTAAAATAAGCAACCACGAGAACCACTGATAACAATTTTCTAGAGAATTATTTGATTGCTTTATTGTTTCTCCACATATGGTACATTATCAAGGGCGGATCCAGGATTGTGATTTGAGTGGTGGATGGGGGGGGGGGGTGTTGGGGTGAGGTCTGCTTAAATCCCGAAGTTTTTTTGACAAGCAAAAAACAATCTGCTTTCAACAACGGACCTAGTGATTTATCACTCTAGCAATCTGTATATGTCTGTGCACTGTGCAGTCGCCTTAAGCCTGTTAAGCTCCTCCCCCTTAAATCCACCACTGATTATACACTCTAAAAATAAAGGTTCAAAAAGGGTTTTTGTTGTCCTCTTGTCCCTATTGTCATGATTGTCCATGGAACATTGTCTAGATAAATCACACAAAATAAAATGTTCCGTAAATTTTATTCCTTCATACAGTAGCTTAACTGGTCATAACCCGGCAGGAACTAAAAACAATAACGTAACAACTCATACTTTTAAATACAACATCACAGGTGCCTTCAGCCAATATGCAAATGAGGTGGCGCGTCAAATTATACGCAATATAGAACCTTAATTCGAACTTTTAAAAGTTCACATTAAGAACCTTTTTAGGTTGGCCAATCGGTTTTTAGAACATTTTTGTTTTGGTTCGCGAACATTTCTTTAGCACCTTTCAGGCTCGTCAAGTCTGACACGAGAACCCATCAAAATCAAATAACTCTTTTTCCGAGGGTTTCATACACAGAACAACAAAAAACCCATTCTGAACCTTTGTTTTTTAGAGTGTATAAATGAGAATCAAACCCATTACACGAAAAATACCAACAATTGTGTGCAAGGAAGCCAAAATAAGTTTGAGAACAAACTTTAAGCCATGACCACCAGTTAAATTATAAATATAATTCATCATTAAATACAATTACAAAACAAATAATAGATAAGGGATATATTCATGTCTTTTAATCTGAACTGGTTTCAAAGATATGGGAATATTTGAAAATGGCAGCCATTTTGGACGCCATATTGGATATTTTGCTAGATAGAAGATTTGGATCACAATGAAAGTAGTTTTATTGGATTACTTGTACCTTAAAACATATAACTAGACACTAAATTTGTTTTTTTTTATCTTAACTGGCTCCAAAGATATGGTGATATTTGAAATTGGTGGCCATTTTGGACGCCATCTTGGATTTCTCTGAGAGCACAAGGAAGATTTTTGGGGACTTTTAGAATGATGTTTCAATCATATTTCTGGAGCTATCCTGAAAAAATCAGCTTGTTATGAGACATTTCCGGGTGAGCCTATATTTATGACCTAATACTCCTGGACTAAATTAAGAACTTTTATGTAAATTGGATACAATATAGAATATTCGTTTATTGTTTTCTCTCAGTTAATCAACTAAAGAAAGTTTTATTAAATGTTATAACAATAATATTCACATTCAGCTTAATTATTCTCTTATATTTCGCTGTGACATTTTTTGTTAGTGGGAATGGATAATGGATTTGTTTACTGTATTTCTAAACTCTGCCCAAGTCCTAAATAGCACATACCGTTAACTATACATAGATATTATGCATAAAAAACCGTTTCATTTTACAGACGCTTAGAAAAGTTGTGTTAACTCGTCGTTATTGTATATCGTACAACAATACAAACGTTTTAAGAGCATACTTATTCGATCAAGATTCACAAAAAATAATTATCGTCTGAGTATCAAAAGCAAAGATTAGCCATACGTGTTTTCGACATCAATAGTTGCCGGACAGAAAAAAAAACAAGACTATACAATGTTAATTCTTCATTACTGTTATTCTAAATAAATGAGAAGAGGAATAAAATCGTTTTATCATAGAGATAATATGACTATTTTTCGTTTTGACGGCAAGTACCAACAGTATATATAACGTTGAGTGAATGACAGGTTAGGGCTTGCACAAATCATCTTTAAGTAATGCGGAAGGCGTTTTATGATCAAATTCTGGTTCAAAGAACGAATAAAACTATATCTTAGCCATGTCTGTTCGTGATATTATTCGATCTTAAAGGATAATTCTTAAATAAAGTCGTATGATATGAGATGCCTTACAAATTATGCAGAAGATGTTACTTTCTCTAAAATGCTGAAGCTGTCGTTGATAATAGATTCTCAACGACGATTCATTACTTAGATCGTTAAATTCATATCATTTTCAGATAATTTAATTTCACATTTTGTAAACGCGGATACATTTGGAACTGCAGGTCTAAATTATTCAAACAAACTCATTATTCATTAGGGAAATGAAAACTGAAGTTTATGTCATAGTTTAGTGTGGTTTTGTAAGTTTCATTGTCTATGATCCTATTTGGAAACAAATATTATTCTAGAACAAAATTGTCTGATCCTATCATTAAAAAGGCTACGAAGTTATATGATTAATTCTATAATCTAAGTTTTTACGCATTAATTAAATAATGTATTTCAAAGGTAAAGTTAAAGTTAAAATGCATTAATATACACATCAACGTTTAAAATGCAAATTAAATTGCTTGATTCCAGCAGGTATGAACGAACAGAAGTAACGATTGGTACGGACAGCCGGCGGTCTCAGTCTGCCACTTCTCTGAACAACAATGCATCGGCGGAGAGGACGGCCATCATCTTTAAGAATGGTGCCAAACATTTTTTCCCAGTAGTTTAAAGTAAACTGATTCAACCGACTGTTGATCCGTACCAATCTTCACTCCTGCCCTTAATCAAACTCAGTGTGACGTTACCACCCAGCAAACAAGGCAGTATGTCCATACACAATAGATGTATCAAAAAGTTTAAGAATAACATCACACACGTTAAATTTGAAAAGCTGTCGCATACAGTACATCCTATAATTTAATCTCTTAATTAAAAAAATCAACATGATTGTCCCAAGTGAGACATTCATTAAAAACAATCCCCAAGTACTTATATTTATCTACACGATAATTTCATTATTCTTAATAACTTTATTAAAGGTTGTTAAAGGTTATTTTTTGTTATAATAGTGAGGTTTCGCAAATTTACGTATTACAAAAACGGATACGTCACACTTCCATTTTTGAAAGTTGCTAAATGTGTTAAAAACTATATCAAATTTTCCACCTACGAATCGTTGATGATCGTTCTAAAAATAATATCCACCATCTGTGACAGATATTCAAGGTGTTCTATTCAAACGTTACATGAATTTATGACGTATCCGTTTTTGTTTTCGTATTTCGTAAAGATGCGAAACCTCACTATTTTTCGGTAATGCTTTCCTAATAATTATTGATTACTTGTGATAAGTTTGTAACTTGTTTTTCTTTGTTTTGTATATTCTTTAAATTTTCAGTCTTATAATAATTATATAATTTTGCAATTTTATTCCTGTTTTAAAGGGACCTCATTAAAATATATTTTACTTTCTTAGGCTATCTTTGTAATCAACGTATTTTTTGTGTCAACTTTGCTTATGCTATAAGATAATTTGCAATTTAAGTTATTTGTGTATGTATTGCAGACTCTGATTACGAATAAATTCAATGAACTAAACAAACAACCAAACAATCACCAACCACCCAATCAATCAATCAACCTACCGACCGACCGACCGACCAATATGCGTGATAATACACAAATCGATGACAGAAATCGATTTTAAATTGTGTATTATTTTAATAGAAACCTAATTACTATGAACCTTACAAAGAGGGCGCGCGTATATATCTCAATTTGTACTGATACTGATTTTTATATAACAATGCATAACTTATAAGGTAAATTGATCAACTGAAAATAGAGTTGATATTATGAGAGTCAGTACAAAATACCCTGAGTAAGATTTTGCCTCGATTGTGAGATCAAGCCAAACAAATGGAAGGCCTAAGCAAAAAATAAATTCATTACCTCCCCTCAATTGTTGTCTTTTAAAACCTAGACCAATAGCAAAATAAACGCTTTCACGGTTTTAATTGCGAATGTGCGTTACGAAAGTAACCAAACCATGTCAAAGTAATTCAAATAGACACAGAACCGTGATTTGTAGTTGGTTGGTTGGAAATTTATGCTGATGACCTTAGTCATAGACATGCGTAGTTGAAATCGTGAAAGAGCTTGTTATTTTGACCCTTATCAAATGTGGTGGAAGTCCATGTTTCTTTTATTGGATAAAAAGAGGAATAGCATGATAGATCAGAAAGCATAGTATCGTATAAGTGTATGCAACTTTGTATAAAATTTTTAGTTAAGTTCTTATTTCATTTGTGAAATCGTACCAATTTGTAATCATGGTATACACCTATTAAGAAAAATATACAGTTATGATTTCCTAATGTAACTAATTAAAGAAGTCATTTAAAGCTAAATACTGAACTGTTTTCTCTTTATTTATATATTGCTTTCAATGTAAAAGGCCTACACATAGTATCGTAGACAATAATTTAAGTGCAAATTTTCAACAAACAGATTTATTTGTATTTTGGATTAAAGTATACGACATTATTTGTATTTAAACCTGCACAAAACTTTGAAGGAAAAATTATTCGCAGCATTTAATTTAACACAGTATCTATATACAGTACATAATTACAAAATGGTTTTACGGGTGTTATTGTTGCTTTTAATATACGACCACTGCCATATTGTTTTGAGTAGAAAACAGTGCATAGCTCACCTTACAATATACCATAGGCCTAATTATTTTTATATCACCGTAACATTTTTAAGGCAACCTTATTCGTAGCATTTTATTTTAATTAACACATCTGTACAAGTATATAAATACAATATGGTTTACAAGTCTTAATGTTGCTTTTAATATACGACCACTGCCATATTGTTATGAGTAGAAAACAGTGCATAGCTTACATTATAGTATACTATCAGAGTAACATTTTAAAGGCAACCTTATTCGTGGCACATTTTATTTTAATTAAAACAGTATCTGTACACCGTGTATAATTACAAAATGGTTTACAAGTCTTAATTTTGCTTTTAATATACGACCACTGCCATATTGTTATGAGTAGAAAACAATGCATAGTTCACATTACAGTATACCATCAGTGACGTATGTTTTTTAAAATATTGATTTTAATGTAAAATAATGGTATAATTTAAAAGTTATACCCGTTTTCCGGAACATAATGAAAAATAAAAATCCATAATTTAATTATGTATATATTAAATTTTAATGGACAGATATGTACAACTAAAAAGTGGGAAATAATGGCAAAACAATTGTTATACCCCCCCCCCCTCTCACCCTTCCCACAGACCCCACCAAGCGCAACTCCTCCCCACCACTACCTCAAAGAAAATAACGTCGATTTATTCATCAAAGCACTTCAAACGAATAGCTAATTACCGGTACATACCCTAATTGGCCCACGTTAATAATGAAAAGTATCATATGTTTTCTTATTACTAAACATTTGTCTCTAAATATAAATTATTCCGGACATGTCTTCAACTAATATAACAAAAACATTAGGCATCTCAGTGTTCAATTTATTTTCAAGTTATTGTTGTTTCAATAAAATGAAATGCTGTTAACCACTTTCCTTATTATTACTGACGTCACTCTTCCTACATGGCCTTATTTTTATTAAGTGTTTGTATGTATCGTTAACAGTTAAAACTATATTGGTACATTTTCTGTGAACTTTTCGAAGTGTGACGTGAATTTAATTTTGGGTGATTATATTTTTGTCTTGTAGGTATTTGACGCGCGTAACATCTCAACGGCACGTGAAATGTTCCAAGCTATTTGTAACCACATAAGTTACGGAACTAACAAAGGCAACCTCAGGTATGTTCTTCATCTATCAATTCACATATAATATGAATGCAAAAAAATACTTGTGTCTGTATACATTTTCATTGTCATTCGCCGCAGCATATTGCAATTACCAAGGGTACGACTGAATATGTTTAATACAATGTACAAAATAAAGGAATATTACAAATACTATAAAACAATAGAAATGTTGTTTTTAAAAAGTCTTGAAAAGTAGTCTGTTATAATATTTTGTTTTGAAAAGATCACCTAATTTTGTGGAGGGTGGGGGGGGGGAGTTTAGCAAAGGTCATCTAGACAGAAATCCAATTTGAAATAGTGTGCTTATATTTTACTTTACTTTTACAGGGTATGTTCTGGTAACTTAAAAAGTAATGTTAAAAATAATGTTAATTGTATATGAATGCGATTTAGATTTCTTTTTAGATGACCTTTGCAACCCCTCTCAAGGAAAGGAGATGTTTTTGAGATAAAACCGGGCGAGTATATTCGCGAGAATCGAACATTTTCCCTCATGGACATACGCAGAAGAGAACTTTTTAAAAGTTCGCGCGAATAAATGTGCCGAGTGGAAAACAACCTTAATGCATGACGTAGTTGTTACATTTCGTGGTGGTAGCATCAAGACTTCATCAGACGACAACTATCCAGTAAATGTCTGATAAATTTTGTGGTGTTATTAACACGAAACGTCAGAAGTGTCTCTATTGTAAAGGCCCATATTAATTAACTTTATTTTACTAATACATGAATAGGTCTAATATGTGAAAATTTATTTTACCTTCAAATTAAACACAAGGACTAAGAAAACTACTGCGTGTATTACTTAATTATTGTTATGAATGATGCTGTAAACAATTTAAGATTTCTTTTTTATTTGTTTTAATGTACAGCATAATAACCATACATTCACAACCTTTACAGCTCACTGATTTTAAAAAGAAGCACACATTTTTAGTTTTAAATAAAAATAAGCCCATCTCGCAATAAAATATTGAAATGGAAAGCTTACTGAGGAATCTTATGTGCTCATGCCTCAAATGTTACATTGTTTTTACGGAAAATAGTTAAGTATTCAATAATACAAATGCAGCAATTTATTCATTAATCCGCAAGGTCCACTAATCAACTTCAAGTAAGAAAGTATAAAAAGACTCCAATCAATGTCCTAATCATTTCTGATGACATATATGTTTGTCGAAATATTGAATCCTTTCACGACGGCGTGTACGTGCTTAAAATATTTCTCATTAATTAATCGTCGTAACTTAAAAACGACAATATTCATCAAGTATCATTGATGCACAAATTAAGAATTTTTTAAACAACAAATCAAATAATGAAATAGTGATAATTGAAAGATTACTGTTTCTTATACACTTATCCCACTCTTCTTTATTTAGAAATACCTACTCTTCAATTAAATAAACAATTTTGAGACAGTTGTTTTTTTTGTAACAGGTAAACTTACATCTAAAATATTGGGGTCTATAGTTAAAAGGTAATTTTTACCTGTAAACTGCATCAGCAGTTAACACTACAGGACCAGCGACCTAATCTGACAGATCGACCAGTGGGATGAGAGATTACTGATAACATGTCTGCTGAATTAGAAACAAATGGAACTATAAGATTTTGAAAAGGGTATTATTAGACAAAATGAAAACAAATCATAAAATGGGCCAAAAGCCCGACAAACTGATCAACCAGTCAATGGATTTGATGAAATGCATTACTATAAAATCGGCCAGTAATTTCCAAAGCAATTGGACTACAATATTATAACTTAATCTAGAGGGCACTTCAAGGGTGCATACGATACGATACTATACATTTTCAAACTTGATATTACTACAATAATTAAGGTAATTAAGATATAGTGACAAAATGGAGTCTCAAAAAACCGAAAACGATTGTACAAAGCCAGACCCCCGTTATATAGTTAGGTTTATTATATTATAAATAATGTTTAAAAATAAATTGTGTTACGCACACATCATAATTATCCGCTCTATACATTCTAGACCTTTAATATTGGCCCTTCAACATTGTTTTTACCTTAGAACTTGCCCTTCCAAAATTAATCAGCTTGAGGTCCTTAGTCAAAGAACATTGTGCACAAGTTTCAAGAGTTTCCGATAAAAACTCTGGCTTGTAAGCTGTTGACAAAGAAAGAATGGGAATAAAGTAATAAAGAAGGAAGGATGGAAGGAAGGATAAAAGAAAGGAAGGCAGAAAAAAAAAGAAGAGGGAAAAAGTGAAGAATGAAATTAAGAAACAAGCAGACAATCAAAGAAACAAACAAACAAGCAGGGCGAAAACGTAACCTCCTCATGACTTTATTGGACGGCGGTAAAATGTTAGTAAACCTTATGGATATGCAAAAGAAATCGGCATACCGTATCTAATTTGATATCCGACAGACATTACTAAAAAGCTTACTGCTAAATTTGAAACTGGATTATTAGTCTTGAAGAATATAACACAATGGAGAGAGTTAACAAAGAAAAGGACAGACCGATTGATTGACAAGCCAACACATGATGGTAGCCACATTATTAGAAGGAGCTGCCTGCTAAACCTTAAACCAACAGAACTAACAGAAATAAACTATCAACAATGTTGCACGTAAATTGGAACAACCGACCATCTGACCAACAGTCCGATCAACCGACTTGAGTGGATATTCTTACAGTCTGAGAAACCATGCAAAGTGGAATTAAATATTGGTGGTTACCTCCTATTCTTTATTACCACAAGTATATTTTGTAAGGCTATATAATAGATTAATCGCTTTATAACTCATGAGCTATGATTTATGATGATGTAAATGATCATCAAACAGAGGGTGATATCTTAAAGACAGTATGTATGACATTGAATAGCAAAAAAATGATATAATCCTTTATTTTCGCTTTCAACGGTAATGGCAGTGGTATAAATCCTTAGACGCGTCTTTAAATAGCATGACACAAGAGAGCATAGTGGTAGATTATAACAATCCTAGAGATCACATTTTACATGTAAACCTACTCGAGTTCTCTATACAAGTTGCATAAACTGAATTATATATTACCACATTCTTTTGTTTCACAGGTTTGAACTCGCATCTTTACAAATCACTTAATGGGATAAGAAATCCATCGACCACAACTAAATTGATATTTAATTTATTAACTTATCCCAATTTACAACATAGCAATTAATTACGTCGTGCAGTGTGGCGAGTTAATGTGATGCATTGCCCAGTACAACGCGCGTGTAGGTTATTTAAGTGACACAAAATTTACGTACATTATCAGAAGTCCCATCCCCGGGCGGAATATTAATAAATGACCGGTAATTCCGACTCGTTTTATATAGGTTCACCACTTATTTATGAGTCACCTTTGCCATGTGTACTAGTTTACATCGGAAGGTGAATCAAACTTATTTTACAAGTACTTTATATGAAGTATGTTACCAAATCATTCGTAATGTGATCTTAACACCATACGAGTATATATAGCTCGGACATGCGCATACTTACTCCGAATCAATATTTTGTTTGAGATCCTAATCAGCCGTGACACCCTTAAATGTTTTCACATTATATCCTTATCTAACCTGATTATGATTATCAATCATTTATTGGTGTTTATTCCACTGATATTGTGTGATGTCTGCTCATGCGCATATTCAATCTCCGTCAATATTCGTTGGGACCATAATCAGTCGTTACACCCTATTTCAAATATCCAACTTTTTACTTTTGATTGATTTTCGTTACTTGATTGTTAGCTATTTCCTCTAAAATTATGTATTTTTGGAGGACGGCTGTTCCCGTTAACTTTCTAACTTTTTAACTTCTATTTTTTAGTGGTGGAGATAATCCCGTTGTAACGGTTCACAGATAGAACTGATGGAGAGAAAAACAGTAGTAATACCTTAAGATATACCGTTATCCTTAATAATTATATAATGTACCACTGTTACAGTGGTACATTATGTTAAATATTATATTGTACAGTAAAATATGTGGCGGAGCCAAGCCAAAGGGGGCATAAGTCGCAAAGCTGGTTTTCCACAAAAACAATTTAAAAAATGGTGGATTTTGTTTTCAATATAAACATTAAAGTTTCAGTTTATCTACAATTTTATAATATATGATCTAGAAATTAAAAAAAAAGGAAATTTAAAATGACCCTGTTCAGTCACAGTATACAGATAAGTAACTTTCAATTGCATTTTTCTCAAAGGTTTACATTCTAAACGTTAGAAGTTTGATTGTCCATAACTTTGCAAAGAAACATTGTATGAAACTGATTTTTGTTTCACGTTAAAGGGCAGGTTCACCCCAAAAAAATCTTTTCATTATATGTTTTAGTTAATCATAAAAAGTATATTCAGCCCTATTTGGGAATTTTTAGGATTTTTCCCCCGTGAGTCTCATAAAATAAAAATACATATAAAAATAAACGCTAGATTTCATCCCTATTCTTTTACACACAAAATAGCAAAGTGGGTAATTTTTTATTATCAAATAAAAATGGCTACTTTACGCAATATAAAAAACATCAGAAATGAACAATTTTGGTTAAAACACACAAGAAAAGTATTTTTTCTATGTATTTTTAGAATGACCATTGAATTTTCACAATTTATTTAAAATACCCCTCTTTCAGACAATTTGTATGTAAATGAATAGGGATTCTATCTTGTAATTTAAACTATCCCCCAATTAGCAATTTTCGTGTATTTCACCAATAATTGTGATAGGTAAAATGAATCGTAAAAATTAAAAAATAGGGCTGAATATACTTTTTATTATATAATGAAGATATTTTTTGGGGGTGAACCTGCTCTTTAAAGATAATAATGTGTAGTTTCATAATTTTTAAATAACTCAATTTGTTCGAGTTATTCCTTTTTGGATTGGCTCTGCATTTTTTGCCAAATCAATGTCTTGATAAATCTATGTTGGTGATTAGGCGGATACATAAATCGATGTAAAAGTTAAGCCACACATTGGATTATCCACTAACTTAACTAACCTAATTCACATAACAACTTATCAAATTTTCCCTCCAAAAGCATATGACGTATAGATTCGCATGTTGAATACCTGGCATTATTTTGTAAAAAGCAAGTACCCCCAAACATACAATAATACTTTAATGGCCTTTTACTCCGAAATGTCTGTCATCTTTAACCATACACTTTAATGGAGATAATGCTGCAGATATTTTGCCCAATTGTAACACGTGTTGCAACAGACTACGTCCATTCTAAATTAACATTTTCTTTAGGAAAGATGTCAGAAAAACGCATTTATGACTATGCAGGCACCCATTAGGATCGACAAGAGGATAATTTGTAAAGAATGGACTTGCACTTTTGACTGAAATGAATATTACCAAATGTTGAATTGGCCTGAGGATATTTTCCTTCTTGCTACTGTATTTTGAGTAGGAATCAGTAAAAACTTTTAGAGATAAAGACACTTATGTCAATTAAACATAAGTACCAAATGTTGCATTGGATAAAAGGGTAGTATTCGGCATGGTTTACTTCAAAATGGTAATCATACCAAGTGACTACAAATTCTAGAATCTCTACCTAATTGAAGCTATTAATTATGACCTAAGTTAAGTAAGGTATACTAATTAATCTTAAAAAGCATAATTGTAATTAAAAGTATGATTTGTATATACATTTTTATTAGAAATGATGTTCTTAATGGAACTTTTAATCAATATTCACTATTGATTAATTTGGCTGGTTTAAAATTAAACAACATTATTGATAATAATATAAAAATGAGGTTTTATTATTTTTGTATAAATTCTACAAGATGTTATTTTTGAGACAGGATATAATTGAGGCCAGTCGTGGAAAAAACCACCAAGTCGTCGGACAGGCAGTTACTGAGAAATAAGCAAATAAACAACAGGAAATATAAATAAATACAAAGGAAATTTGTGTATATTTTGTCCAATAACTTCAGTTATAAATATCCAAATTTGATAATTGACCCCTCATTTTAAAGCCTGCGAAAAGTGTAATATGTTTTTAACAATAACTCAATTTTCTATTTTCCTACAACTTGGTGGTTTTGCCGTGTCATGCCTCAATTGTATTGTTTAGATTCACCTGTGTGGGTTGGCATAGGAGTTTAGGTATTACAATCATTACGTGTGTATTCACATTGCAGAGTTTGATCATTTATACCCTGAATTTTTAAAGAAATGTAGGTAATTTTTAATTAATCACCTCACTGGCTTATCACATAAAATATTTATGAAGGATTATGAATCTACTGTACAGCTAAGCGATTAAATGGAAACTAATCCAATTATCTATTGTGACAAGTCTTTACAAAACTTTCCAATAGAGACGTACACCTAATGATCAATGTAAAATTATCATAAAATTACATAACCTAATTAAATGCTTCTAAGGTTTAAGAAGCACACTGGAAACTTGCGTAATTAAGAAAAATGTAGTGTGTGTACTAATAATGTAGCTGACTAAATACAATTCGTGTATTTGAGATGTTGAAGATTGTAGTAAAATTGAGGAAACGATGATTATCTGATTGAAGGTAGAATATAGGCCTACATCGTCACCAACACCACGAAGAGGCACAAACTCCAAATATGGCATTTTTTCGAAAAAAAAAATTTGATATTCTGATTATGCTTATCAAACTCTAC
>JAOTQE010056732.1:0-19613 GCA_025631205.1 Nesometra sesokonis
ATAGATAGATAGATAGATAGATACGTAACATGTTTATTAAATTTTGCATTATATGGTCGCCTTTCGTTTTCATTTGCTTGTCTGATTTCGTTTTATATATAATAATCATTTTTATCTATGAGAATCATAAACGTAAAATAATGATAGATTTACGATCATTATAGACGTATGATAATCATAGATGTAGTAGTAGTATAATCATAGATGTAACATAACCGTAATGTACGATGTCATAGATATATAATAAACATAGATATTCAATTATCATGTATACATAAAAGTACGTTAATCTAGAATGTAAGATTATAATCATAGCTGTACGGTCATCACAGATTACGATTATTATAGATGCATGATAAACATAGATGTATGATAATCGTAGATGTATGGTAATCACAGGTGCACGATTATTATAGATATATGATAAACATAGATGTATGTTTATCATAGATATATAAAAAATTTAGATGTAGGATTATCATAGATGATGGCAATGTGCATAATATGTTTGATATGTATATGCTTGTTTGTGATACATATGTGCTTTAAAGTACCGGAATAAGATATTCCTTTTTAAGATGAAACTCAATATTTATAATTTCTATCAGATTTTGAAGTCATTAAAGACTCTTCCTATAGTTTTCATGCTGATAACATTTCTGGTAATCAGTATTCTAATAATTGAGTTTCCGACTGGAATGAAAACGAAGCTAATCAAACGAGGCCATACCTCTAATAGTATATCACCTTATTATCTGATATAACATGGAATTTATTGCAATGTTTCCAAAAGACAAGAGGGCTAGACATACACTAAAATAAACCAAAAACAGTTAAATATATCTCTACAAACAATATTGTTGTACACTATAATACTCTGTGTACAAATCCCTTCATATAAGCAACACTTTTTTTACATAGGCCTATTGTATATATCCTGTAGTTAAATTGTGTATAATAATAATATTGAATATTATTGTCATATAATTACATCAAGTATACAATGTTATTGAGAACAAGTTGTGCATAGGTTACATAATCATACTATTACTAATATTGAAAGAGAAAAAATATTTATTACAATAGATAACAATTTCAGTAAATGTTATTATTTTACTAATAAAATAATTTACCGGTATTTAAATAATAAGCTTTATAACTTTGTAACTAATGCCGCGTATAGTTTCGTTATCACTCGAGAACATATTTTATTAAAAATGATAATGATACTCAAATATTACAAAACAAATATAAAAAAAATTTAAAAAAAAGAAAACAATTACAAAAATAGAATTTAAATGATTTCCACACGCAATAGAACAAAAAATACTGCCACGATCAAGGGGGCGCCCTAAATATAATGTGTTCCACTACGCGTACAGTACCTTTATTTTAAAGAGCCTAGATCGTGACAATGCTTTAGTTCAAAGAAAAGCATTCATGTGGAAATTATTTTCATTCAATAGTGTTTCTAAAATATACCAAAGCACACGGATACTAAGAACCAAAGTAAATTACATTTTCTACTCAAATTCAAAACCGCGGCATGAAATGTTCAACTGGGATTGCTAGTAATTATAAATTGGGAACATTTTACTTGTATTATTGTTTATAATGTTTAATGTTTGTGGCAATATTAAAATAGAAAAATGCTTAGTCGGACCTAATTAATGATGCATCTATATTGTGGTGTAGTTTCTTACTAATGTATTAGGGGTTTTTTTTAGTACAGCGGGCTCGGTAAATTTGGGTACGAGTTAGATTTTTTTTTTTGTTATTGTGAAATTTAGATATTCGAACGTTGTAATACTCATTACGTTAAACAAATCGTATAAATACAAGTCTATGAAATATATAAATATTAAAGATTGATTGTTGGTGTAAACAATACATCTCCAGATATATTATTTCCACATAGACTGAATGAAACGTTTATATTATTGTTTATATTATATTACTGGTATAATTTTTATTCTTTGGGTCAAATCAGTGTTAACTATTACTATTGTTAATTTTCTTTTTAAGGAGACACATAACGTGCAATCACAACAGATCCGAAATTAAACTCGGAGAACGTTTTCGGTGCGCGGCGTCCAGTATAGATTCCATTCTTTAGGCCCTCCAACAACTGAAGAATATTACTTGGCAAATGACAACGGGTGTTACATTGCTCGCAATGTCCATCAGTGTTTTTTTTTTTAGTAACGTGCCTCGGGTGGTACATTACTTACTAAAAGATTGATACATACTTCGAGGAAAGTTTCACGTTCAGCATTCCTTATGTGTGGGTCAGAATGCGATTTTTTTCACGTTAGATAAGGCAGAAGTCACGGGGGCGCGCACTATCCAAGGCTTAGTGCTCATAAATATTTAAATAACAGCTGATAGGAATCCAACGAGGCGCTGCTGTAAGGAGCCAGCCAGGGAGCGATGTGTACGTCATTAAACGTCTTCTCCCTTGTTTATACGAGGAATAAAATTTGTATGTAATTAATATTCATGATCAGTAGTGCGCCATCTGGCGAAGTCTGCCTTATCCAACAAGGAATAAAAATATCACCACCAGGCTTTACGTTTGATCAGATGTCTTTTTTATGATTGTTAGCCGTTGCAATCCGAATTAAAATCCGATTAGGTGTGGATCTACATTGTAAATAACTCTAACACCCCAGTAGCTTAACATTTTACAGCAGAGGTTTGCTTTCCTAACACTGTTAATATTTCATTTTAAACAGATAGATTGATACCATTTATTAATATAAAAACGTATATTTATACTTATTCACTGTTTGTGTTCATAATTGGAAGGTTAAAAATGTTAGTTACTTATAAATTGCTGTAGATAAACATTTCTTATAGTTAAAACAAAGAAGGAAAAAAGGCTCTTAAATAACGCATTGTCAAGATCCCAATGTTCGTTTTCCTCAGCGGCATAATATAATCATAGAGGTGCACAAGTCACATTCGGGTTTGGAACGGATCCATCACCCCCTTCTAAATTTTCACTCCCAGGCCGTGAGTTCCTTGGATGTGACATAGACCTTGGGAGTCGTGGAATCGTAATGGACGGCCTAGAGCGACTTAAGGACGTCCGCCTTGACGTAAGCCCGCTACTCGTATGACCGTTATCACTCCCACTACCTGATCTTGCTATGTCCTGTGGGAGCCAAGGATTCATATTTTCAGTAACTCGTTCTTGAGATGGAGATGAGTTAACTTGTAGACTAGTCCTAGCAGGTAAATCTTGATACGATTGACGACTTTCTGGAGGTGTTGTTTCTTCAGGTGGTTGCTCGACTTTGAACAAATCAGTACGCTGCTGCACAAGTCGTACATATGACGCTACCGTGTCAAAGGTTGTTTGAATATTTTCCAATTTATCTTCTACTTTTTTTACCCTTGATTCAAGATCTTTCTGACCACTATGCATATCAGCTACCATTTCAAATATCATATTTTGTGTCTGGAAAAAATGAACATCATTAGAAAATACTTCAAATAAAAAGACACGATCAGGATCATAAGTTTTTGCTATTACTTACGAGATAATTTTTTTAATGCTTGAGCTGGTATTCTCGAAAGTGGACTAACTTTAGCCCAGGACTAGTCCTGGACTAACTTTTGAGAATACCAGCTTCAATGGATATGTAAAATAAAATGTTTGGAAATTGTTTGTAGTATACAGTATGAAAAATGCACAATAAACTTTCCTTTTAAATGGTTATAAATTAGGTCTAAAAAATCCCTATATTGCCCATGTCCATAATTTTGTAAAAATGTAGGCTCCCTCCAAGTACCTTAAGTTTATTGATTTATTTTTATTTCTTATGTTTAAATTTCGGTATAAGTGCATTCGTTTCTTTTACCGATTATTTGATACATTTACACGTCAGAGTTGGAGAAAACAAATTACATCTTGCATTCATTTCTTATTATTTCCTGATTAAAGATGTATTGTCACTCAAAAATGACCAAAAAATCATCACCATTAAAATTAACTTGCTCATATTAAAGTAACATCAAAGTTATGAACTTGAGAATAGAAATTGCTTTATTTAAAAATTGTTTAATAAGATTTTTACACCGAAAAATGACCAAACATTTAGAGGCTTCCAGCCTTTTTGTGGATTTTTGCTAATTTTAAGCATTATATTGTTGCAAAGTAGGGGTAAATATTTTTTTAATATTCTAATTTTGGGTAGAATGATTATAATTTATATATTTCTTCAAAAGAAGCAAGTTATTTTCAAAATCAATTTTTTATCATTTTTCAGGTGACAATACATCTTTAATGTTATGTATCCATTGCGATTTTCCGGGTACCTTTTTGTTTTTAGCCAAAACTTTGGGATATGGAAGTAACAAAACAAACGCCGACAATTTACGAGGTCTGGTCAGCAGGGCTTGGGCAACACAGATTTCTTTTCTAGGCCTTATCATTGTGTAATAGTTGTTTTCTTGTACGGATTATATTTTCCATCAAATATTTAAAATACACAGTTTCCACTAAAATTGCAATTGACAATGTTTTGTTTCAGGATAGAAAATTGTTATGTTTGGAAGTTCACTGCAAACAAACACCTAGTATTTGATAATAATTAAAATGAGTTTAACTGGTGACAAATTGTCCCAAGTCAGACAAACTGAACGTTAAGAAAACACGGCATACATGCTACAATGAAAGATCATAAGTGGTCTGAATCGAATGCTTTTATTTTGGAGTAGGCAGTGGCGGCCTTAGTAGGAGTGTTTCAGAGTTCATGCCCAGTGTTAGAATGAACCTTTAGTACTGTTAGAAATGAGTATTGTTGAAGGGAACAGTTTTTCCGTCACCTGGTGCTTGGTAAAACGTGTACCTCAACCATGAAATTGAGGGTTACGAGGCAATCTTGGTTTATTCTCTGTTCCAAATTGGGTAGAGCATCTATTTTGAATTAATGAAAAACTATGTAACTCTTGTAAAAAGTTCTTTTGTTAAAAAACAAAAACAAAACTCGAGATGCCGCCAATAATATGCTACCATGTACCAAATAAAAAACACACAGACCTTCTATGACAAATGCAACTTCTTCTACGGTATGCATTCTAATGAAGCAATGACTCAGAAATAAAAACAAAAGTTATGAGATAGAGCATAAGTAACAAATTCATGCTGATTTTATTTCTTGATACTCTGGTGAAAGATGGGAAATGCATATTAATTCTAAAACAAAAACAAAATCACATTACCAGCTATGTTATACAATTACTAAAGAATTAAAATCCATGAGGCTATGCTAAGGATAAGAAATGGTAATTAGTTGGAAATTCATGAAGAAGAGAAAAATGAAAAGTATGTTTAATCTTTAATTTATCATTTCAACATATGAATAGGTGGGCCTGTAGTCTATGTAAGCTAGGAAAAAGTTGTTTGATAGAATGAAGTTAGGCAATTTAACAGTCAGTCACAAAATGAGGCTTGGGTATCAAATGAACATGAAGATTGCTGTGTCTTTAGCAGAGATAATGAAAATTATGTATGCTTCAGACAAAGTCAATTTTGCCGTTTATAGTTTTACACAGGCAGATAAGATACGCATGCGAAGTATGTATAGGAGAAACAAGAATCTCTGCAGTACAATACAAACAGAAAAAGCTTCTACGATCAACATCAACAATACGGAAGACATGACGTCATTACGGATACCACATACACACATCGAGAACATCGGTACTAAAGTTACGAAAACTGTTCCATAGCAAGACAAATAACGCCTACCACCGTCAACTATCTTATTCTAATGGTATTAATAATGTGTAAATGATTTTCTATGTTTACCAGATGTGATTTTTTATGGAAGATAACTTCCAGACCTTAAGTCTCACACTAAATGATAATGTTATATCCAGGAGAAACAGTTTTAAGCATACGAACAAGTTGTACCTCTATATATGATTATGACGTGACATATACGTTAGTCATATTTACTTAAGCGGCAAACAAAACAAAACAATAATACAGTAGACATACATACACTGATATCAGCTGACGTAACACATAATTTCTTTATGAAATTATAATAATATTAATAATGAATACAATCCGTTATATTATGTGATTACATATGAAGCGAGATATTATACAGTACTGCAACCTGGATGAATTATCATTGCGGCATTGCAGATATATATCATAAATTGAAGGCCTGCAGCATATGCACCATTGCACTTTCTGCAATGTTAGGAGAGACGCATTGACAACACAAACCGTTCCCCAAGAGTTACAAAATAAATCATATACTATAGTGTTTTGAACAAAGTCACATTTTAAGCCAAAGTTATGATAAGATGTTCAGTAAATTGATTTATATCGCCTTGGGAGAGAGAGCATCTTGTTGAGTTTGGATAGGGACGAGGGAATGCTATAGCTACACCATACGCGAACAAGCCTACTGCATTGCACGTTCTCTGTTAGAAGGCGTGAAACAAGCTTGCTAAAAAAAAGGTTGATAAAAGAAAATTGGCTAGTTTGCTTAATAATATCTGGCAAGCAAGTTGCATAAACTGTGTAGTTAAAAAGGCAAAGGTTTCAAACGAAACTAACTACATAAACGACATTAAGCATGCAAGGGAAAATAGGAACGAATCTCCGCTAATAATAAATCTAATTCTAAAGGGATAGATAAATAATAGGATCACATGACATTAAACATGCGCATAATATATTCTATATTGAGCATACGTAATTAGGAGAATGCTCTTATATCTAACATGTTGGTTTGTGATGAGTTACTCAATCATGCCAACGAGTACCTCTTGTGCAGAACAAACGCATGCAAGGCGGATGGATACAGTTTACCTACATGTCGGTAAAGCGCCGGTGGTTTTGATGTGTACATGGCCATTTCAGCTCTAGAAACGCGGACAAGTAAAGGCTGTGGTAGTTAACAAAAAGGGAAAAATATATACACTTTAATTCACCACAGAAGAAAATAACCATATTTAATTTTAGAAATTGTGTTTGCGTAACTTATTATCAATGAGGAATTACTTCTAAATCACGAAACAGCTTTTAGCTAGCGAACTTCTCAGGCGTGCGTTTTGCATTCGTAACTTTGAACGTTTTAGGCTACAATCTGCCGCTTATTTCATGCATTTGGTTTTAGGCAAAAACAGAAAAAAACTCAAATAGTCGTATCTCAAAAGACTTTGTTTTTTGAAGTGGCCATACACATCGTTGTAAACACAGGCGTAGCATTACAAACCAACATTGTGGTAGTCAAATTTAAACTTGGTAAAAGTATTTTCAAATGAAGAGGAAAGTAATGGAAAAAGTACAAAACGTTGGCATAGTTTGCCAGTCAATTGTCAAATTATATCCAAAGCTTCAAAAATAGATTGTTGGACTTATCCTTGTTTAACCGTGAATATGAAATATGTTAGTTTGAGTGTAATGGTGCGAATATAAATTTACATTTTTATCTATTTCCACATATGAAATTCAAAATAAAAGAGATATATAAAGAATGTGATCACATACGGGGGTGCCACGCCTCTGTTTCAAGTCATGCAGCTCAATTTAGTGTTATGGAAAAAAAACCAGCAAAAATTAACTGAAAGCTATGAAAAAAGAAAGGTAAAAACAACGTGCATCAACCCATGGCAGATTCTGAGATGTAAAACGAAGTTGCTTTTCCCCACATGATCTAATTTCATCATTGGATTCTTAGTACTGGAGATGATTTAGGTAATACTGGTGTATGTTTTGCAGTGAAGGTACAGGACGAAACTTATTAGTATGATGCCAGGGGTGAATTAGGTAAAATAGTATAGTATTTGGAATACCGGTAGGAATTGCAATAATAGTGGAAAGGTATGAAATTTAGGTGGAATGTGTGATGGATTATCATACGTGTCGGGGAAAGGATACATAAGGTAAGACATTCAAATATATATAGAGGATTTCAGTGAATAGTATAGTATTATGTCACTACAATTCAATCAGTTAGTTTAGAAAATACTTTAGCCATTATAATCAATAACAGGATACGAGGTTTTGGAAACAAATTGAAGATACGAAAAGTATCAATCAATTTCAATCAACGTAGCTGGTAGATATTTCCATAAAACGGTTCTGTATGGCCCCTTCAATGCATCATTACGTTAAACTATTTTACTTTAACATTAAATTACTTAACAAGCCGAATCGTATCTCTTCTTCGTAGAAAATGTCACATCCATACAAGTGTTTCTCATAAAAACACTCGCCTCAATCATTATACTCATTTCCAGATTGTCTAGTTTTCTACTGTCATCATAATAATTGTCAAAAAGTATAAAATACTTCTAGGTTTAATTTGCAAATTATAAAGTTTTGTTCACATTAATTGAGTAAAACTTTTTGCGGCGAACTTTTACATTTTGGATGCGACATTTATTTCCTCAACGTGATGTTATTCTCATATTTTAGAGGTTTAATATATTTTAAATAATTTAAATAAATGATAATATTATTTCGGTACTTTTACAGCTACCTTACGGGAGTTGATTTTGAGTCCACAATTTATTAAGAAAAATAACATGAGTAGTAAAAACAAAAAAAAAACAAGATATATTTGAAAGAAATGGTACACAACATACTTAACAATGGAAACACTTGACTACAACAAACAAATTGGGATAAGACAATAAATCATCATAACATAGACAAATTGGTGACGTTAAATGCTCAATTTGGTAATATAAGGATAATCTAGATGTTTTCATGGATTGGTAACTTGTCTAGATTGGTTTAAATGTTAAATGTCAATATTACTAGTTTCTTTTTTTAGTTTATTTTATAATGTGTACTGTCTGTCTAATTTTTATATTACTGTTGCTTTTAATCATCTTATAAGCTGCTAATAATTGTTGTTAAATTTTTGACATATGCTTTATTCCCTTCATGTTGTCTAGGACATTTATATGAGGTGAAGAAATGACCTAAGCTGTTTTATAATTCATATTTTTTTGTCACTTTAATAATGCAGAAGAAACCGTTTAGTGGTATTATTATTTAATGCATTCTATAGAAAAGGTGTAAATCTTATGTTTATCTTACTATCGCTAACATTTTATTTAAAGATGAATTTGAAAATTGTGTATCCAATAACGTATTATACTGTTTGAAGAATTTCATGGTGAAATATTAATAAACATATATAGTTTGCTGTACACCACATATGTTGTTCTGAAAAGAACCGTCGAATCTAACAGTTCTATTCAGAGCTACTCAGCTCAATATTTCTTTTCAAAACGACACACGAGGTGAAGAGCAAATTTTATATATTAATCAAAAACGTATTTTTTAATCCTATCAATTTCCAAATATGTTGTAATATATTATCCTAAAATGACTACATTTATTTATAAGTACACTATGATTTTATTGTGTGTCGGGGTATTTTGTAATCAAATAGTATTAACAATGAAATGTAACGTATGTACATACACAACTAACCTTAGCCATGTCAACAACTGTACTTGCTTCATCTGTTAACTTCCTTTGATCAAGTTTTGTTTTTCTTAATCTATTGAAGAAAAATTGAAACAATTTCATTAAAATTAACAACTTTTAATCGAACACCCTTGTGAAAAGTGTTACCCTGCTCGTCTGGTTTTGGTTTGGAGAAATATATTGCCTGCTAACACGAACAAGCAAACAAGTTTTTGAAAGAACGATATTGACCAGAAAAAAACTCTTCTTTCTCTTGAGATGGTTATGTCATTTCCCTGTACAGTAGTCATTTAAGGCCAGAAATGGTCTTCATGCGTTATCTGCAAGAAACATTCACTCGATCAAATTTTGTTTTTTCTAATTTACTGAGACAAATGGAAATGATTTCAATAACAAACAACTTTTACTCAAACACCAGTGTGAAAAAAATCTTCCTGTATATTCCTTACTCGTTGGATTTTGTTTCGGAACGACGACAATCGTAAACCAAGATTTTTCATTTCTTTCAAAACAATGTTATTGTTAGTTTAAGAACTAATAAAAGCATTGTTTTGGAAGAGTTAATAATTTAGCGGCAAAACTACTTTTCAGTTGAAGTAAACTTGGTCTGCATTACTACATGTACATCAGCTGAACTTGCATTTGATCTTTCAGTTAATTTTATTGTACCACGTTATCGTAAAGAAAACTGGTATTTTTTCTTTTCAATGTTATGCCGCCAAACTCTGAAATAATGTCCAATTTGGTACTGTACCACATCCCAATAGTTTGCCTGTATTCTGATTGCTATCTTATTTTTTGTGTATTTGTTGTTGTTCCTGTTGTTTAATTGTTTTGATGCTGTAGTACTATGATTTCTCATGAATATTACTGTAGTATTTTTAAATACTACAGTAATATTCAAGAGAAATCATAGTACCACATAAGTACTACAGTAAACTACTTAAAAGTAGTTTACTGTAGTACTTATGCATCATATCCACAAATCGCAGTATAACTGAATGGATGGGATTTACAATAAAACGATTAATAGTTTACTAAACAATTAATCAATAATAACAACATTTCAAGGTACTGCGGTTAGAATGCTGATAATGCTCATGCGATGATGTCCGCCATACAGTACAGACACATACGTGATTCACTGTTCTAAAATATAAAATTGCAATGTTAAAAAAGACAATTTACTGTGGCTGATGATGTATCAAGATATTTATTAGGTTATTTAAGTTTATTTATTAGGCTCAGCATCATTCTCTGAGCATTGTCATTCTTGGTAAACCACCATGAGAAGCGTTCATCTTTTGCACAAGCCTGAGTCAAAGTTTGGGCACATGTGATCAAACTTTGACCTTTCTTGATTGTCCTGAAAGTAAGAGATACGATTCCGCCCTCTGCATCCGGAAACTTCTTCCTATGGAAACTTTCTTTTAACAACTTCTTGTAGTAACCGTATCATTAGTCAAAGGTTAAGATTGGTAGAATCAAAGATATGTAATTTCAATCTTTGTGGTAAAAGATTAGTCTTTATGTTTTGTTTCAGTTCTCATCATTTTTAGCAAACCTGGACGACGGTTTCGCATAGAAAGAAATAGAAGTTGTGTGCAGGTGCAAAAGATAAATAGGATGTTTTTAACTGTAAATTTACTAGTTATTACTAGAACTACAGTTAAATAGTCGAAAACCATAAATTCAAATGTAAACCAGGTGTTGCTTGGAACTGATATTATCAAAACAAAATATTATTGTTAAGGCAATGCAAACCTGAAATGTTATATATTGTTAAGTATTTATGATTCTTTGTATAATGTTGGATTAATAAATAAACGAATAATACTAATAATATTATTAATACTTACAATCCGATATACTTACTTTTGTATGGCTTTCAGAAATTTTCGTTGATGCTTTCGAACCCTAGATGGATGTACTCTCTTAACAAGTTTAGTGTATTTATAAATTAACCACGTTTCCCTCAATACATTAGCTGCTGCATTTTTCATCTGATAATTGAAAAAGAGTATATAGATTACTGACAACATTATGAATATTTTGTTTCACTCGCATTGCTTATTGGTTTCAAGTTCATCTGTTGTATCATTGTATATTTCTCGTCAGGTATACCTGTATTTTCTGTACCTCTGTTTGTGATGTACGCTCTAGGCCTGCATGTTTTGATTGATCCAATTTAATTCGGTGGATTCAGTGAGCCACCTATCGGTTGCAGCAGAGAGACCGAAATCCCCAGTGCCTTATGGGAAAAGGTCGACATCGAAAGGCTGACCTGAACTGCGGCCTGCGCCCGCGAGCTGCCTAGCCTGCATATTGTGAGTAATGCTCATGGTCTTTACCGTCTAAGACTAAAATTAAACAACACATCTTGTATATTTCCTTTCAAAATTTAGACCATCTCGTTGAATTCTTCATTTAATACATGGTTTTCATTGGGAAACATCAGAATGCTATGCACACACTGCCACACTTAAACATGTAGCCACGATGTCGACCCCGACATTTAAAATCTAGTGGACGGGCTAGAATACTATAAGGGTAATTGGACTATTATAAGGTGAAAATATGGCCTCTCATTATCCAATAAAATTCCAAGATTTATAGAGTGAGGTATATAATTATATAGACACGAGTCATAATATTCTCGCTGTTTCAAAAAAGTATAGTTGAGTTCCATTTAATTAGTTAATTACGGTATAATATGGAGTAGGCCTTATAAAACATAACTATACATTATACGTATAGTGTTACCGTATGATAGTGCAAAAGGTTACATGTTTAAAAATTAGATATTAAATGCATGAAAACAAAATATTTAGTACATAAATTACATTGTAAAAGGAGGACGTCGAGGTTAAAACAAATACAAGGACCGGTTGAATGTCAAGGAATGAAAATCTGATTACTAATAACAGGATTGAACATTGATTGTCAAGAAGACGCGCATAAAACGAAAAGTCTTTTGGAAGATGCTAAGGAGCATTGAACTACAGATAAACCTGGACGTCGGATACATCTTCCTGTTGAAAACTCGTTTTTAAAACAAAAACAAACAGTTTGGAACAGTTTAAAAAAAAAAACGATTATTATGCTCTGCTTCCCAAACGAAATTGTCAAAATCAGAGAATGAGCGCGGTAATCTGTGCAGTAATAATATGTACTTTTCGCCGAAAAACTTTATCGTTAACTTTAACCTTAGAACCGCGATAAGCCCCGTCCCTTTTATAAACAAATTGAAATGCGCATGCGCCGGTCTTACGTAAAACGTTACTAGCGTTCTCCCGAGCACGTTAAATCTGGAAATTACCGTAGTTGGGAACGCAACTCCCCCAACTTATGAATACATTATTGGCGTCATCCGTTAAAGTCTATCATCTACGCAAGCTTATATGCTTTTGAGCATGCGTATTAAACTAAGCAGCAATATGGTATCTACGCAGGCACATATACTTCTGGGCATGCGGAATAGACAACGCATCAATTGAGTATATACAAATGTTCATATACTTCTGAGCATGCGCAGTAGACTACACATCAATTAGGTATTTACGCATACCCATACTTCTGAGCATGAACAGAAGACTACGCATCATATCTGTGCATGGGCAGAATATTTGTTACGGTCTACTGCTTCCTTGTGCCGCGTTGTAAAACCGACAGCTCCAAACCAAAACAGCATAGAAAACGTCTTAATGCAGAAAATTGCACGATTAGTATACGTCATGACATGCCTTTATTCCCCGCCATTAATGTGTGATTATCAGTAATTGCCTGTCACATCATTGATTGGTTTCGGGCAAATATGGTTTTCATTTCCTAACATGCAATACAACTTGTAATTGGCTTGTTATTGTATTTATGTCTTTTTATTAGTAGGAGACGATTTTATTTTGGCTTTTTTCTGTTGGAACATTTTCGGACAGTTCCTAAGTTGTTTGGTTGAAACTACATTTTCATGTCTTGGTGAATGAGAAGGGGCGGGAGAGAGAAAGAGAGCCAAGTGGTAAAATTCGATTGCACGCATCATCAGTATTTTTTAAATATCATAATTAAACTACTTGGAGCGCCAAATATTTTAAGATCAATATTTAACTGAAAATCAATTTACCACTGCAGGCCTATTCGTAGATGAAGATGATTTAAAACGAATAACTTACTAAATTAGTTGATGCTACTACTGTTGCTGCTGCTGCCGCTCCTGTTGCTGCTGCTGCCGCTGATGATGCTGATGCTGATGATGATGATGATGATGATGACGATGATGATGATGATGATGATGGTGATGGCGATGACGATGACAAGGAAGATGATGATTATGATGATGATGATGACGACGACGACGACGAAGATGATGATGATGATGATGATGATGATGATAGAATGACGACGACGACGAGGATGACGACGATGTTGATGATGATGATGATGATTATTATTATGATGGCGATGACGATGATGATGATGATGATGATTATGATGGTGATGGCGATGACGATGACAAGGATGATGATGATGATTATGATGATGATGATGATGATGATGATAGAATGACGACGACGACGAGGATGACGACGATGTTGATGATGATGATGATGATTATTATTATGATGGCGATGACGATGATGATGATGATGATGATGGTGATGGCGATGACGATGACAAGGATGATGATGATGATTATGATGACTATGATGATGATGATGATGATGGTGATGATGATGATGATGGTGATGGCGATGACGATGACAAGGAAGATGATGATTATGATGATGATGATGATGACGACGACGACGACGATGATGATGATGATGATGATGATGATAGAATGACGACGACGACGAGGATGACGACGATGTTGATGATGATGATGATGATTATTATTATGATGGCGATGACGATGATGATGATGATGATGATTATGATGGTGATGGCGATGACGATGACAAGGATGATGATGATGATTATGATGATGATGATGATGATGATGATAGAATGACGACGACGACGAGGATGATGACGATGTTGATGATGATGATGATGATGATTATTATTATTATGATGGCGATGATGATGATGATGATGATGATGATGGCGATGACGATGACAAGGATGATGATGATGATTATGATGATTATGATGATGATGATGATGATGATGACGATGATGATGATGACGATGACGACGATGATAATGATGACTATGGTAAAGATGATGTTGATTATAATGATGAGGATAGGGAAGAATTATAATGACAAATGTGGTGGTGGTGGTGGTGGTGATGGTGGTGGTGGTGGTGGTGGTGGTGATGATAATACTGTGTATATTAACAATAGAAAATGGCCTAGACCCATGCATTATATATACCATTACTAGAAGCTTTATGCACACTAATAGACGTATATACATAATCACTTTATGAATTTTTATTTAAACGTAATATTGTAGCTCTTTGGTGACCTTTTGGTGCGAAATGAATCTTCAAATAGTCATGAAGATCTTAAATAAACTTATTCATTCCAATATTGGTTTTAAAATGCGATATAAATATTCAAATTCCAGGACTCAACACGTTCGTCAACGTAATCACGTTCTTCTTTATATACAGAATAATTTGTTAAATTAAACATGCTGAATTTACCAGATCACACACCAATATGTTCACGAAATAACAGTCATACTAATTTCCGGCCAATATTAAAATAATTCGTAAGTAAAATCTGAGAGTGCGTGGAGGCAGACGACACCGAATCATGTTAGATTCTAATTACATAATACAAGAAGTATGTTTGTCAAACAAACGTTTTGCGTAATTTTGTGTCAGAAATTTAAGTATTGTGTTTCTAATGTACCCATGACTTGCTCATTCTATCTATATTTTTTAAACAAAGAAAATAAGAACAAAAACTAACCCTCTGAAAAGTTACCCTCTGACTAGGTTGATCTACCATGTTAAATTACTATGGAGATCTACCTAGCACCACAAAGAACTACCTAGTAAGGTAGTATATAATTACCCTGCCTGTTGATGTTATTAATGCCTTAAGGTTTATTCTGAACAATAGCTGTATTTTCCTATGTATACTTGTAGAGTAATGCTGACCATTCTCGCTAGTATCTCTTGATATGGTAGTTTTTTATAGGGTTAACCCTGTTAACTACCTTTCACCACCTTGTCACTACCATTATCTACCATGTTAACAGAGTTATTTTTTTCAAAGGGTTTTAGTGGTCGTATTTTTTACTTCGGATATTGTTATTATTAACATCATAGTTGATATGTTTAATGTTGTTATTGTTATTATCATAACCTTCAGCATGTCATTAAATCCATCCCGAAAGTGAAATATTGACATTGGTGAATTGCGGTGAATCATGGGAGACGAGAGATAAAGATTGCACGAGTATCCACACTATACCCTAGTTACATTCGCCCCACTGAGGTGGGGAGAGGGTACTGCAATGAGCTCCGTCTGTGTGTCTGTCTGTCTATCTGTTTGTCTTTCTGTCCGTCTACGCTCATATCTAAATTATTGGGCCGATTTACTTCAATGTCAGAACCAACCGTATCTAGGTCCTCCAGAGGTTTGGTGCTGATCCGCCTTACCACATAAATTCTGGATTCTAATCTATTTGATTTTGTGTCTACTGTCATCTCTTTTAGTGACAAAAGCCAGAGATTAAACAGGCCTGACAATTACTGTTACACTCTCGTCCTATTAGCTGTTGTCATTAAAATTCCAAAGCATAACCTTTCTTGACCCCGAGGTAGTATGTTTATTCTGTGTCCCTGTTCATTAGAAGATATCACAGTGAAAGTAGCAAAAGGTATTGCAATGAGCTATGTGTGTATTTCTCTCTGTATGTCTGTCTGTCTTTTATCTGATGTCTGTCTATTGTTTCTGGCTGCATCTGTAACTCAAACAATATTGTGCTGATTTACTTCAAAATTTCAGATAGAATGAAAACTGCGACTTTAGGCTGTTCACAAGAAAATGAACACACAAACTAACAAACACACAAACAGGGGAAAACAACCCCTTCAAAAAATAGGCGAGGGTGTAATCGTTTATGATGACTTTGTCTTGTTCTGTTTTTTTTTTACGTTGTTTTGCTGTTGGTGATTATGGTAATAGTGAGGTTTCGCATCTTTACGAAATACGAATACGAAAACGGATACGTCATGAATTCTTGTAACGTTTCAATATAACACCTTGAATGTATGTCACAGTTGGTGAATATTTTAGGACGATCATCAACAATTCGTAGTTGGAAAATTTGATATATTTTTGAAAACATTTAGCAACTTTTAAAAATGGAAGTGTGACGTATCCGTTTTCGTTTTCGTATTTTGTAAGTTTGCGAAACCTCACCAATGTTACCATAGCTACTCACTCTTTTTGTCAATTGATTGTCCATCATAAAATTGTGGACATGTTTTTCAGCTCTTGATAGTTCCAACTTTGTTGCGAGTACTGCTACAACGAGCGCTGTACACATAGCACCCTGTCAACAGAAACATAACAATGTTTAAAATGTTACATTATAATGATTGCCATACCTCGACGTTCCATACCAAAGTTGTTCTTTTTATTCTGTTACCAATGGTGGCGCTATTTCTGAAAATAGTACTATCGACATAGGCATATCATGTAAGAACAATGTGATAAATGCCATCAGGATTCAATATTTCAACATAAATTATGGTGATGATATATAAGTTACGATGATGATATATAAGTTACGACGAAATATTGAATCCAGTCACGATGGCGTGTATCTCATTGCTTGGAGTATGTATTATATTTTCATACTTGAAGTTTATTAGTGGACCTTTCGGATTTAGGCATACCCATGGAGAACCATAGTTACAGGGCCTATACAATGTTATGTACCCACCGGTAATTAATTTTTCGACACTTTCATATTTTTATTAAGGTTATACAATAATAATTCTTTTTTTTTAATCTACACGTTTGTAACAGTTAATCAGTTCTGAGGTGCTAAACACAAAACGTTTTAAAACAACTAAGTGATACAAAGCAAATTGATAATCAAAACCTGTTTAATAAAATATAAACAAAACCACTAAAACTAATATAATTGAAGATTTTTCATATGGAGTGACATTGTTGCTTGGTGGTTAACATGGTTGCCTTCCAATCAATCACAAGGTCCCGGGTTCAAATATGGGGGCAGGTTTTCATTTCTACAACTTACAACGCCCGGACTCCCTAAACCTCACCGTGGCATGGATGGCAGTGGCGGATCCAAGGGGGGAGGTGTCCTGGGGGTCACGTGACCCCCTTGGTGACATTTTTAGGGTCACAAGGTCTGTGTGACCCCCTAATAAATTTCAAATAATAAAATGTGATTTACTTGTAGTAATTCAATTTAAATTAAATTCTCGTGGCTTAAAGGATTAACGGTGGCGCACTTTATTTCATACAATTTCGTTAAATTCACCCAGGGTGATATTAAATGAGCCAGGCGCGGATTTAGCGGGGGGTGCAACCGACGCGCGCCCCTATTAAGGTAGTTGTGCCGGGCCCAAAATCTACCATAAAAACCAAAATACGGCCACAATAGGGTACTAGGGTACCAAATTGGGGAGTTGAACTTTTTCCTGTTTTTTTTTTTTTTTAGCTCGTCAGAAAAATTGCCAACCACGCCCACCCGGAGTGGAAGAGTGTGACCCTCCCCCCCCCCTTTCGGTGGATCCTGGATCCGCCACTGGATGGGATGTGGTACAGTGTAAAACAAAAATATAGAAAATAGCATGTTACATTGTATTAAAGAAAATCTAACTAAACGATCGCGACCGATAATATATAGCGATGCTTGGACACATCTACGTTGACTCGACTTGGAATATAATGTACGTATAGTCTTAAGGATATTTTTTATCTATATAAAATGCATTATGAATTATGGATATTGACGCAATAGACGTACTACTGTCTTCAATCGACAAGTCTGAAGGTTACCGTCGTGTCATTTTTGTTTCTTGAGCGCGTTTAGACATTATGTTCAAATTATATGTATAAGTATTTTCATAAGGAAAGAAGTGTTATAATACCGTACTGTCTATGATTTTCTTTAAGTAGCATAGTTTGTTTTCAGCAAGAGGTCATCACTTCCGAAGATGGCTTCGATGAGCTCTATAAGTACCAGTCTAATTGATTGATTAATGCATAGTTTTCAGGAGTCAGCAATTTAAAGGAGGGCGAAGAGTGAGGGCGCTTGAATGTTTGACGTTTGTGTTTTTTACTTGTTTTGATTTGAATAACCAACGAAAGTTTGAAGGGGACTTATTTCCAGTGGGGTCCTTCTGGTGGTGATTGGGCAGCACACTGGGTGACAATTCCCTACTCTTTTTCGAAGAGTGTACTGGGTTTTTTTTAACATGTACATGAGGCATATTGTGTAGGACCAACGGCTTGATGTCTTATCTGAAAGACGGGGCGTTATTAAGGTGTATTTCGACCCTCAATACGACAGCACACGGACACTGGCATGGTGTTCTATCGACCTGGGACTAGCGAGTCTCCACGGTTCAACACACAACACAGTGATTTCCACCAGCTAAACCAGCTGAGCTAAATACCACTCTTACTGACCTAAGTGCCACTCTGTGTGTTAATAAGATTATACATAAGGCTAATGTTATAATAGACAATTGCAATCACCCTCTCACTGCTGCTCCTAGCCTGTCACACAGGCCTTACGATCTGGTTTATTCACTTTTATTGCTTGATTCCGTTTTTTAGGCGCAATTGACATCCCAAACCCACTTATTTTAGTTTAGCCGTCGTAACTAAATAAGTGAGTATGAGACGTCTATAGTGCCTTAAACAGATCTAGCAATAAAAGTGAATAAATCAGACCGTAAGGCCTGTGAGACAGGCTATACTGCTCCAGACGCCGTCTTAGAACTGCCTTGTGTCAATGGCGTATCCAGTAAGTGCTTATGATTCGCGAGCAGCTCCACCCCTAATAAAAATAGTATTAATACCATCATTAAAAGAGGAAATAGTGGGAATGAGTTTTTTTTTATTGTCAAGATCCGATTGTTGATGATCATCCAATGTCCGCATTTCCTGAATACCTCTCCCCAACCCCCATCCCC
>JAOTQE010056743.1:0-19611 GCA_025631205.1 Nesometra sesokonis
TCTTAGTTGACACTGTTGGCTATCGGATGACCGCGGATCAGCTAACTAGTCCGCAGGACGAGTTCAATATCTAGTTAAACTTGGAATTGCAAACAGGTACAATGTCTATCTTTTAACATTAAGATGTATGTTCTGGTAGGAAGGAGTGGCTGGCCGTCGTGGTTCCCACAATTTTTGAAATCAGCATACTCCAAAACCCCCAAGGGCAAATTTCCATGCTTCTTTCCAGAAATGCACACCTAGTCCAATATTGTCACATATCTGCTCCACTAAAAGATTTGAACGAAAAATCGGCTGTTGGAATTGCGAATCTGTCTACGCAGGGAAAACCGGAACCCCTACAAACAAGGACGTCACACACAATATTCAAGATACTATCAGACCCAAGAGTACATCATTAACAAGCACAGAAGACTTACAATACAAATCAGCAGTCAATAGTCACATGAAAAAATTTAACCACAGACTAGACGGAATCAACAAACACGTTTTACAAATAGAAAATGACACACAAAGACAAATTTGAGAAGGTATTTGGATTTGAAACCAGAACATAAACATAAAAGAAGAGACATACAAATTATCGAACATCTACATCCAACTCATTGTTCTTGAAAACAATTGGAAGAGGGCGCCTTATAACATTGGCAGTACCTCAACAACAACCAACCAGTCATTGATAGAGGAAGCAGAAGAATCACTGTGAAACATAAGAAGTACTATATGAAAATTCATTGGTTCATCATTTATAGGTGTGAATACACACGAGTGTATAGAAAACCAATCTTACATAAATGTTTACGAATATATGCAGTCTCTTTTTAAACTCTTTAGTTCAATTTTGTTTAAATTAAATCATGATAAAACTTACCACAGATTCCATTATCTCTGAAGCTGGCAACTTCTTCAATACCACCTTCAACACATGCTTCAGCATATGACTCTACAGTGTCACAATAAGACTGTGGGTCATCTGGTAATGTTAAACACATGTCATACTTGCATGAATGGTAGTAGTCTTCATTTGAAATTGTGCCATGGCATGGAGCAAAGAAACCTGAAAAAACATTTTTAAAACATTAACAACAAAATATAATATAAACAATGCATTTATCAACAGCACTAATATTAACATTTCCATAAATTAAAAATATGTTTATTGTTCTCTTGTTTGAAATTAAACATGAATGAATAACCGAGTTTATAATTATAAATAAAATCATTTTTTCATGTTGTATAAGCAATAAAAGGAATAGGCATGGTTATTAAAAAAACATACAATGTTGTCAGCAATTATAAAAATACTAGGTTAGAAGTAACATAAGATAGGCTTATAAACTTCAACATGCCACATTTAATAAATGTTTAACCTTTCAAGTACCATTTTTTCTAGGGTAAGATATAGTACAGATTTATTCTAAACACATTAATGTTTCTAATACTCCAAGAGTATTAGAAACATAACTAGAAACACTATATGACACTATGTGTCATACAGCACCAGTATGGTATTTTCAAAATAATAAAATGCTGGTTCCTACATTAAGATTTAAATTTAGGGGACGCAATATTGAGGGAACTCAACTTTATTATTTTCTTAATACAAAATATTAATTTATGTAAAGTTGTTAATGTTAATTTACTTTACTTATACAAGCAAGCATATATTTAAAATGTACTATTATATAGGACTATGTAAAATTAAAATTACATTTAATTCACATAAAAATCGCTGAACTATAGGGATTCCTATACATCTATGTGTGTAGTGCGTGAATTATTGGACACAAATATGGATTCTAAACTTCCATTGTAACAATTCTATCTATGACTTTGTTGGTGGTACCCCTCAAAAAACAACTTGCCAGTCATTGTCTAAAAATTAGAGTTGTCATGAAATGTAACAAGTACATAAAAGTATTGTCTTCTATTAACATTATTCTAATAAAAGTTGATTTATTTGTGATGGGTCCAATATGAGTGGCTAAATGTAAATAAGGAACAACAGATAATAAAAGAGGCATTTTAAATGTTGATTCTTCAGAATAATCTTTATTTCATTGGGAAGAGTGATGCAATTACTATTCAGTTGGTTACAATTAATAATTAAGAAATAAAATTTCGGGTTAAAGAATTTTACCAAGACATTTTGAATACATTTAAGTTGCATGGCAGTTATGGAAATTCTTTAAAATATGGATCCTAAGAGAGAATTAAACCACATTGTCCACTGATACAGAAATACTATGACCCCGTTAGAGGGTCATAGTTTATCTAGTGACACTTTATCTAGTGATAAATAAACACTGGTCACAGAAAATACATTAGATCCTTAAACAAAAACACTGGCCATGACAGAAAAGACTGGCTACTAATACAGAAACACACTGGCAACTGACAGAGATACACACTGGCAACTGATACAGAAACCACACTGGGCATGATACATAAAACAAACAGGGCAATGTTACATAAATACACTGGTCAGTGATACAGAAACAATGAGCATGATACAGAAACACACTGATCACTGATACAAAAAACACACTGATCACTGATACAAAAACGCACTGACCACTGGTACAGACACATAATGGGCATGATACTGAAAGACACTGATCACTGATACACAAAACACAATGGTAACTGAAACACACTAGACATGATACAGAAACACACTGGTCACTGATACAGAAACACAATGGTAACTGAAACAAACTGGGCATGATACAGAAACATACTGGTCACTGATACAGATAAACAAAATCATATCTTACCATTTGGATCTTTAATGATTTCACACATTTGCTCGGCTTGTAGAGCAATTTCTGCATCACTACAGGGTATTGTGGCTGGTTCAGGCTCTGGATTGCATTCAGGGTCATCATCCTCAAGTGCCCACGCATTACCCCATGCTGCTGGATCAGTCTCCTGTAATACCAAGATTGAGGGTATGTTTAGATTCACAGCCTAAGCAAAGCATACCATAAGCAAGGTGCAAATTAATCTGTAGAATAATGACTAGGGTATTCGGATACACCCTTTGAAAAAACTAACACCCTCCAACAAGGTGGTCTACCATGTTAAATTAATAGGAGGATTATTACAGAGCATTACAGAGAACTACCTAGTAACTAGGTAGTATATTTGTTAATGTTATTGATATCTTAAATTCAATAAGTAATTGATTGTTTGTCATGGTGTCAGTTCTAATTAGTCTGAAGCTATGTTAATTAAATAAGTTAAAAGTTTAGGTTCACCTAATTTAATCAAATAAAACATAAACTTTGTTTCACTTGGAGTAAACTTATTATTAAACTTAAAAATTAATACAATAAAATTTGAGAATATAAGGTAAAATAAAATAAAATGAAATCAAGAAAAGATTGAAAAAACATTTAAATCTCGGCTGATGTATATTAATAGAAATGGGGAAAGAATGAAAAGGAAGCACTATCCAGCCCTGTAGAATGAAAAGGAAGCACTATCCAGGCCTGTAGAATGAAAAGGAACCACTATCCTGTAGAATTATTATGAACTTTGTAAAACCAAACCTGCTCATTTACTAAGAAATGTGCTACTTTATGAATTAATTAAATGGGCAACACGCAGCAACCACATGCCTAGATTTGTTTACTTTAAAAATCACCATTTCTTCTAAAATGTAGTTCTTTTGTCAAACAATTATTCATCCTGTGAAACACCGGACTTGTAACCTGAGATTAAGTTCATGTATGCATTTTATTCCCTATTTATTCTATACAAAAACTAATATAGTTTTAAACAATCAATCACTCTCTCACTTTTCCATTTGTCACAAAACTGATTCATAATACTTATTTAACATGTAGAATAAAAAACTTCAACCAAATCTAAAAAACAATCTTCAGTGATTTTGCATGTTACTGTGCCATGTCCTATGTTGTTCTGTAGAAAATGCTCTATATTAAGCCCAAATTATTTGTATTGTTAAAAGTATAAAATACTTTATTATTGCATTTATTTTCTCATAATCTACTATAAAATTATTACCATTTCATGAATTTTTAAGGTGACATTACAACTACACAATTACAATTTCACTGTTCCTGGTCTAATATTTAAACCACTGATGAGTGTATACATACTCAATATATTTGTAAGCCATTATACAATTTTAAATATTGTCTTTTGCTGGGCTTATTGGTGAGGTACATGTAAACTAAAAAATAAAATGACAAATACAATGATTAAAAAACGCGTTTAAAACACACTTACCACTGAGCCATCTGGGAGTATGTATTCTTCCTGGTATAGGCCTGAGTAGCTACCACACAAACCACACATTTTGTTTTTATATGAAGATGGAACAGAAATCTCTGAATAAGCTTCACCATCCCATTTAACTGACAGTCCAAAGTCAAATGACAAAATCTGAATGAAAACATGCAAAATTAACTTATTTCACCTGAAAAAATGTCTATAACCTTATACTTACAACAAAAATAGTTAAGTGCAGATATGATTATAATTATAAGGCACTGTTACTGACATAGCAACTGGGCAGGATTTTATTGGTTGGGTTTAGTAAGCACTTCTATAGAACTGAATTTTGGAGTATCAATTCAATGGAAGTTCAGCCTCTAGTTGTTTTAATAAATCTATGGAATTATCTAAAACAACGTTACAGACTCAGGCAGCCAACATTAATAATTTACTACTAATAGTACTGTAGATTCATATCTGATCTACATTCTGATAAGAGCCAAGAACACAGACACAAAAAAATATCAGTAGAGCATAAATTTCCTTTGTAGATTTTCACTGTTCTGATAATTTTGTATCAGATTGTGCATTTGTATGTACCTTAAGAAAGCAATATATAGTTTTATATAGGTAACAAACAGTGATAATTTTAATGTTGATAAGACTCTTTGATACTATTTTTATGTGTTTTTTCTTGGATAGTCTACTATGAACGCTCAATAATTCAGAAAACTATAAACATTAGGTACTTTACAGCATAAAAGTGATATTAAAAGTGGAAATGTCTTCCTTATTTCCTATGCATCCAAGCACAACTATAATTTGTTTGAATAATTGATAGCATAATTAACTTTATTTGTAATAAGAAAGCTTTTAAGATTAAAAAAAAAAGTTAAGTATCGCTAATCTAAATGAGGTCCATTATATTGTATGATAGAATCAATGTCGATGAAAAAAATGTTATGTAGTTTGAACAAGTAATAATATAGGTTAATAGATTAAAGGTTGTATTTTGTAGACCATTGGGTTTGTATGTGCATTTTTCCCTCTCACAATTGAGAGGGCAAAAAACTTTAACAAAGAGGAAACACCTCCAAAGCCATTACCCAAACTGCAGTATGGGGATATGCCATCATTAAAACAATAGCTATAACGTACCGTGTAAATACCCTCTGTTTTTATGCTGACTCCTTCTTGAAACATTGGAGGGACTACGCTGACACCATCCATTTGAACAAGGCCTCCTTGCCCAAGTAAATATACCTTTAAAAATGGAAATTGTAATCTTGTTAATATTAATACTTTTTAAACAAGATATTAATTTATTTGAGATCAGTACAGTTTATTTAATCATACAGCATGGTAAAATATTATAAATTGTGAATAAACAGAAATTAAAACAAACAAAACATGTTATAAAATAACTAAACATTCATAATTTTATAAATGTATTATTACAATTATTTCATATGCAATAAATATAAGTTAATAACAAAACCAACAAAAACTAACTTTGTCATATGCATTGACTGTTAAATCCTTAATGTAAGCAATCTGTTTACGTCGCCTCATTCCACCATGGTGTTTTGATATAACTTCAAATGGTTCAAGTCCATCATTGTTATCAGCAGCACACTTCTTTGCCATTGTGTAGCGACAAGTTCCTTGGAAATGAGACATCTTGCCATCGAAGTTATGGAAATGAGGATCACCATAACCAATACAGATACCAAACTCTATAACAGATAATGATTAATTTAATATTTAAATTGTTTTTCTACTCAGCTTTATGTTTGGCCAGCAAGACTGATTAAATTAATGGTATGCAGTTACTATGGTCATTATGGGAAGTCTGGTGAGCTTGATCTTATATAACCAAAATTGCTGAGAAGAATGAATACATTTTTAAAAGTAATTTTTCATGAACGGCACACTTGGTGTAAATGTGTGTTAAAAAAATTTAATTATTTTTAAATAGATTTATAATTTTGTAATGTGTGGTATCAGTTGGGACAGCAGTTGTGATTCTGACTTTAAATAACAAGTGTAGGATATTGAAGCTCACACTGGTCACTTGTTTGAGTTCTTCACTTTTCTCACATTGTCTCTCCACCCAGAAGTAAAGTGAGTATTTGGTAAGTACAGATATTTACTGAATACAGCTGCAAAATTATTATATTACAGAATTGCTTTATAGGTGTTTGTTTTGTTAACTATGGTAACAATAGAATATAGATGCCTTTGTAACTTCATAATTATCTTTTATAATTATAATCATTACAATCATTATCTGTTGACGATTTCAAATCTTACCTTGACAAGTAAAGCCATCACCTTTATAACCATAGTTACACTGACACTTAAATGAACCAATTGTGTTTCTGCATGAAGCATTAGCATGACAAATATGCGGGTCCTCGTCACACTCATTAATATCTAAATATTAAAACAAGTTAATTTTATTTTGTGCAATATTTCATTTGGTAAATCTAAGGATATAATTACACATAAGTAATGTTGATATTTAATAAATAACCCAAGCTTTTTAAAAATCATTATCTAGCCATACAAAACTAATTTAAATATATATAACTTAGGCTTGAATCTCCCCTGAAGGTTTTGCAGATTCAATGTTTATCTGACACAAGGGTCTTGTTCTGGAAATTTTTTTTTATAAAACATAATCCTACAATATGCAGGCAAAATGTAAAAATAAAAACATGCAATAGTTTTTAACGACAAACATGTTTACAATATTTTAAAATTAATGGTGTTTTACAGATAACTACAATCCTACTAATGTGGTCATTTTAAAAATGGCCGATAGAAAAATACAAAACTTACATAACTTGTGCCATAAAATTTTATGAATACTAATTAGATAATATACTGTACACTGTAATTTTTAATAGTTAATATCTAATAGTTTTTGATTTATATAGCGCCTTGCACTTAATAATCTCAAGGCGCTGTGGACTAGATGTTACACATTCATATTTTTGTATTGGTAGTAAATTCATATTCACATTCATAGTTTTTGTATTGTTAGTAAATTTTAAAATGTTATAATATATTATAAATTAAGATGTTACTAACCAATGCATCTCTGATTACAGTCATATGCTGCAAAGAAAAAAGTAGCAAATAACAAATAATATTAATATATATTGTGCAACTGTTTTAATTTTCAATAAGTGCTATCATTATTTTTTTAATCATAATTGTAGCATAATTAATAATAAATTCGCTAATGCATTTAACAATATTGATATTTAATTTTTACTAGTCTACTCTACATTGAATCTGTAATATATTGGTTGCAGGTTAAATTATTACATTAAGTAACCTGACCAAATATATTTAATAAAATAAATTTCTATCATCATCAGAAGTTTGGCCAACTCTGTATGAACGGGTCTTAAGATTGTAAGCATACACGAACAACAAAATTATAATATTAATAACATTTCAGATCAATCTTAACAAGAAAATATAGGTTATTCATAAGTTAAAATTGGTGCTGTCCACATTTATCAATACTTTATTTCCTTGAACCTCTTTCAAATTGCTACTGAATTGAATCTTCTGTGCAAAAGACCCTAAACAAGCATTAATGCTGCCTTGGTTACTTTGTGGAATATTCTGCTTAAAAGTGGCTAGGACAGAAGAATATAATAAAATAAGTGGTAGAAAAAAATTTAATAAATTAATGTTTCTAGAAATTTGAAAGGCAAATTGCATTGAGAAAGTTTAGAAATGTCGGACATAATCACATACACGTGATTTTACAAAGTTGGGCCCTTTATCGGCTGAAATTCTCAAAGCACTTCCATAAGCAGACACCTTTACAGGGCCCAAAGGTGTCCGCTTACGAGAGGTTATAATAAAAAAACTATAAACTGAAAACTAGTCATCAATGCACCCGCTCTAGTTATGTGCGTGACTTTTGAATACACAATTGTTTCCTGGGCCTGTAGTGCATATTGAATTTTAAAGGATAAGACTATTACAAACAACAGAACAACTTTCTAGATTGACTGCATAACACAATCTTACTCTTTGGAATTTCTCAAGATTAATAACTATTGTATTGTATCTATGCCATGTACACGCTTAGCAGTTTGAGTGTTTCATTGTGTTATTTCCATGTACATTCCATGCTTAGCAGTTTGAGAGCTTCATTGTGTTATTTCCATGTACGTGCTTAGCAGTTTTGATTGTTTCATTGCGTCATTGCCATGTACACACTTAGCAGTTTGTGTGTTTTATTGTGTTATTGCATGCTTAGCAGTTTGAGTGTTTCATTGTGTTATTGCATGCTTAGCAGTTTGATTGTTTCATTGTGTTATTGCCATGTACAGCCCATGCCTAGCAGTTTGAGTGTTTTATTGTGTTATTGCATGCTTAGCAGTTTGATCGTTTCATTGCGTCATTGTCATGTACACACTTAGCAGTTTGAGTGTTTTATTGTGTTGTTGCATGCTTAGCAGTTTGAGTGTTTCATTGTGTTATTGCATGCTTAGCAGTTTGAGTGTTTCATTGTGTTATTGCCATGTACAGTCTATGCTTAGCAGTTTGAGAGCTTCATTGTGTTATTGCCATGTACGTGCTTAGCAATTTGAGTGTTTCATTGTGTTACCCACAACACTCAAACTATTTTTCAAATAATGCACTACTAAAATATACACAGTTTATTTGCATAAAGTATAACTAAAAGTCTACAAACATTCTGCATAAAAATACAATTTAGCTTTTTAAGCATAATACCATTTAGCTTCTTAAACATTATAAAAACATATAATACAATATCATGTAATACAATAGAGAGGATAATAACCTCCTACCTAATCATCCAGAGTGGAACATGCAGTATAAGATTGTAGGTAGATCATTACATGACACTGTGGTCAAGTAGCTCAAGTTAGCACTAGGTTGTAGATAAGCAATTGCTACATAGCACTGTGGCCAAATAGCTGAGTTTAATTATATCATTTTCTAATCTCATGTCATTATACTTGCTCTTTTAATTTACTTCATTCCATCCAAAATTTTAAAATTTCATTTCCACTAAAATTTCATTTCCACTTTCTACCAATCCCATTGATAGTGCAGTCTTACCTCCTGTGTGTATTTTTTTTCCAAAGTAAAAACATTATGATAAAAATAATTTAAACTTTATTCTACTATATATTTCTAAATTATCACAGAGGTGCTTTGGTGTTTTCAATTCAAAATAAATAAACAAAATTAAACATAATATTCACCTTGGTCATTAATTATAACAATTGTGTTGGTGGTGTGGAGTTTTTGATTATTTTAAAAATGTTGTAATTATTAAATTTAATTTTTAATAATGTTATATAAAGTGTTATTCAAAAGAAAGATTTTTGCCTAGTTAAAGCATCAAACTAGTGTAATCAGGTTACATGGAATATAAACCATTGTAAATCATGCACAAAATGAGTAAATTATGTAAAGTAATGTTATTTAAAATTGTGCATGTTTATTTTTAATGTTAATCACTTTCCATAAAATTTTACATAAAATAATTGAAGAATATTTTTTTAAGTTCTCCATATGTAATATTAATTATTGAATGAATTAAAAACAAATGTATAGTTTAGTATTTGCTTACCATCACAAGTTTCTTCATCCACAGCTCTATAACCAGCCTCACATTCACATGAGTAACCTCCAATTGTGTTAGAACAAGTAGATTTAGGTGGACACCATTGTTTGTTAGGGTCATTACACTCGTCATTGTCTGTAAAATTGAAATGTTCAAAAAATGACAAATCCATGCAAAAACATCTGTCAAATAATTGTTTAATGGTTACCATTACCAACCAACTTTCTTTATTGTAAACTCAAAATTGATGAATTGATTAATTAACAACAATATAAATATTATACAGTAATTGGTCAAATTTGATGTCTCATGTACTATCCAGAGCACAAATCACGAGAGAGCAGATAGAAAGTTAACATTATTGAATGCAATAGTAGTTGTATATTGTTTATGTAACTCGTTAGTGAATACTGAATAACTTTATATACCACATGCTTAGATTCAACCATGTGATTGGTTAACAGCTGGTAATAGTTCCACCTATGCCAAGCTATTTAGGCAATAACCTTGGATGTCATTATTCACTGTGTCATCTTTATATGTGATAAATAAAAACGATTCGTTTTCATTGGGTCACATTTATCTGGCGTCTGCATTATCCGTTTCATCTAGGGTAAGGTAAAGAGGGTCCCTGCAGCTCTCCATTGATTTTAATATTTTAGGTCAGTGCATAAGGCAAATTAAAAAAAAATGTTAGATCTATACACAGATAAACTGTTATTTTACCATTCGTCTACTCCAAGGGGGGGGGGGGTGTCAGGGGAGTTCAAGCACCGGAGCACCACCTACCGTGGCCCGTTGTTAACGAGGTGAAATTGAAAATATCTTTAAAAATTCTATGTTACTGTAAATTTACTACTTAATTTGTTACATGTAAATGTGATTTGTAAAGAAATTAAACTTACCAAAGCATTCTCTTCCATTTCCTTTAAATCCAGGTTTGCAACTACATGAGTATCCAAGAGTATTAGATCTATCTGCACAGGTAGCATTTGAATGACAATCATTGAAACCTTCTTCACACTCATTAAATGCTGCAAATAAACCATACATTAATTACTATCACTTATTACTTTTATCACTTGTTTTCCATTTTTATTTAATGGTATCTGAAGTTCTGGCATTTACAAAAAGACAATAAACAAGTGGACCATAGGTGTAAGGAACGTATTCCTATAAAGAGACCAATAGAAAATTAACAAATTAATCAACTACATTTCAATGAATGTTTTTGTCATGTCCAACACTAAAGATGCCAATAAAAACTTGATGCGATAAATACTTTTGGTAGTTTGTTGCATATGTGCAACAGAAGTTATACTGCTGAAAATTAAAGCCCAATGTGTTCATGAACTTTGTGGTAAAATGTAAGAATGTTTTAGTTTGTTGTTTGTAAAATAGAGAATTTTTTAAAGGGTATGGTTTTACGAAAAAAAAAATCTCACGAATATAGCCACTAGCACAGTAGAGTTTTCCAATTAAGAAAGTTCCTGCACTTTCTTCATTGAAGGTTATGTCCATTATTGGAAGATCTTGCTTTTTGCGCAGTAATCCAGCATCTGCTAAGTTCCTTCCATCATTAGCATGACAGTTACACCTCCTGAAGTCAAATATAATATTATCTATTATTTGATATTTTGTAAATAAATGTATAAATAAACAATAATCTTGAAGAAAAGTATCTGTCTGAGAAACACATTTTTACAGTTTGTACTTACATCACGTCAGTGATGTTGAGGTAACCATGCATTACTACATTGTCAACAATGACATCAGGACCATTGTGTGGGTCTAAATGATATCAACATCATCACAGTGATGTTCAGGTCACCATGCATCACTACATTGTCGTCAATGACATCAGGAGCATTGTGTGGGTCTGAATGGTGTCAATATCATCACAGAGATGTTGAGGTCATCATGCATCACTACATTGTCAACAATGACATCAGAAGCATTGTGTGGGTCTTGATGATGTCAACATCATTGCAATGATGCTGAGGTCACCATGTATCATCACTACATTGTCAACAATGACACCAGGAGGATTGTCTGGCAAAACTTTAAATAACAACATTAGTTTGAACAATTGTGAAACATGGCCCCTTCATACTTATTTTTTCATTCCCTCAGTAATCAAAAAAGGAAGTTCCTCTTTAATTAATTTGGAGTTAATCATGTTCATTTGATAATATTCAAAGGCATGTCCACACCTTGAAATAGAATTATTTCTGGTTAGAGTTTGTGCGATTAAAAATTATAAAAATTTTGACTGCCAAACTGCATAGAAATATTTCTATCTACGATAGTGCTAGTTAAAAATAGTATTACTATATACCTTGCAGCATCAAGGTTATCTTGCAGTCCAGCACAGCCACCACTATTTGAATAACATGCACACCTGTCACCACTGTTCTTGCCACCCCAGTATTGCTTCGAATTTCCTCTAAGGTCTCTCCATTCATTCATACCAAACTGAGAATATAGAAGAACAATTCAAACTTCTAAATTGATGATTCTAGTTTTTTGAACAAATATTTTAAAACAAACTAATAGTAAAACATGACATCATGATCATCAAGGAATTAAACAATTGATAACCAGTAAACAGAATATGTATATATGAGACCCAGACTTATTTATTATAGGAAATTCATTTCTTCATGTACACTATAATGAACAACGATTAAAATGTGCAAAATATCTTAAAAGACATTTAAAACTAAATTATACTTAAAATTGCTATTAAAAGGTGTATAATGATGAGTGGAAGGAAAGAAGTCTGCGGAAAAAAATATAATGAATTAAAATATACAACCTATAACAATCAATATATGTGTTAAAGATTTACAAAATAATCAATTACTGACTTACTATGGATATGATGGTTACACAAGGAAGATTATAATATTAATAACGGTTTATGAAAAAAATGCAATAATTGGGTTTTTCACAAAATACATTCCAACATATCTGAAGATACCTCAATAAGAATTCTTCACAATAATTTTATAATTATCATTCATTAGTCGCATATTTACATTATATCAGTACTTTAATTTTGCCCGATTGCTGTTCAGAAATCTATATCAAAATAAATAATATTTATCAGATACAGTGACTTTTGGCTTGTGTGAATTATGATGTCAACTGCTTGTGCATGTCAATTCAATTGGTAGTTAAACATGTTTTCCTGCTTTTCTTCAGATGTAAGCAACATCTCATTGTAAAATGTAATCATAACTGTGTGTCCTTTACCGTGCTCAACTTGTTTAATATTAAGCAGAGTTCACTTTATTCTATAAGTATGAATTAAAATTGTCACCTAAATTGTAGACTTCTACAGATATTTTATCTAGCCAAACAATAATCGAAGTAAATAAGATTGTATTTTATGCCACTGAGTGTTATTAAGCCCAAGGATGACTATTTATATGGCTGATTTCAAAGACTCAAAGAAGATGATGTGATGTTTCTCAAAAGTTACAAAATAAAACTAACTCGTAACATCCACTTATTAGACATAATATAAACCTACCTACTTTTGTAATCTGTTGCAACTTTTACATTTTTACTGCAACTGTTTCAATATTCTTTCTCTCTTGGCGCCAGTGGCAAGTTAAGGTTTTAACTTTAATAGGCACGTTAGAAGTGTTTTTGCATTATTATTATTATTAATATAATGACAAAATGGACAAAATTATGTCTTACATTATTTGCAACACAGTCAATCCTAACTGGTTGGAAGCAATTAGGTGATACATCAATAAGAGCGATGATTTGTTCAGGAGATGCTTGTGTATAAGTTATTGTTGTTGCATTGGCTGTAACAGGCTGAGGATATTCACTAGTGTGTCCGATTATTGTCACACCATGATTGTTGTACATCTCATTGATATCACAATATACCAGGAATGGATCTACTTCTTGGTTAGGTTGAATTAGAGTAACTCCACTTCTTAGCCCCTTCAGTCGTGCACGCTCACAATCAGTTGGTAAATCTGTAAACAGATTGTTGATAAACATTTTACTTGTTGAATTACAGCAAAGATTATACTAGCAGATGATAAGAATGTACTGACACTGATATACCTTAGTAACATCATTGCCTACCAATCTTGATGTACAGTACTATATTCAAGTAAGAAAGTATAATGCATACTCCAAGCAATGAGATACACGCCATCGTGACAAGATTCAATATTTCGACATAAATTATGTCATCATCAGGAACTATCAGTACTATATTCAATACTGAAAAATATAGAGGTGGTGTGATCAAAATGATAAAAAGGATGATTATGTAGTCTTGCTATTGAATATTGAATGTAAATGACAGTTTATTTTATATTCATAAATGTTGGGTATTAAAAATTTTATATACCATATATAGTAGGTCAACAATAATCTTGTTTACTGTCAAGTATAAATTTTGTTGGCATACATTATTGCGATTTTTTAAAATATATTTACATCTTTTGCATTGTAGTGTATAACACTGAATAAATATGACAAGATATTAATAGGGTATTTAGAATAAGTAGCAAAATGTAAGCAAACACCTACCAAATACGTCTGGTGCACACTTAATGCTGCCAAGTGAAATGCCACCACTTCCTCCTTCTGGTATATTGTCAAAGTGGAACCCAGAAATTGGTAAAATATCCATATTGGTAAAAATACCAGCTTCATAATTTTCTTCTAAGCTCTGACATTTACAGCTTTGATCGGTGTTACATGTTCCCAAAAGGTTACATGCGCAGCCTTCTGACCCAAATACATCGCTGCCAGCCCATGTTGCAATTGGGTTTTTGTTGTAATCTTTGGCATAGTTCTGTATAGGATTGTTATCATTTAACAAACCAACGCCATTACATTCATAGACAACATCCTACGAATCAAAATAAATATGTATACGTATCTTTTAATATTTCTTACTTTTATTGCTAAAATAAAAAAACAAAAACAAAGCATCCAACAAATAAAATATGTAAAACATACTGCAGTACAAACAATAACCCCATGTAGACAGGAAAGAAACAAAGAAAATTTACTGGTATTAAATATCTATTGAGAATAAACATATTGTTTGAATTCATTTATTTGATGGCAACAATAATAATTTTTAGAAAACTTTATTAACTAAAGAAGTATCAACAGGAGCGGATCCAGAAATTTTCAAACGGAGAGGGGGGCACAGACCAGATCCATTGTACAGGAATACTGAAAATAACAAACCTCTAGACTCTAGAACAGAGCATTTTGGACTATAATACAGTCGAAAAATTTGCGTTATTTTATATGCTAAAAGACACATTAGAGTCCATCAAAATGTCCTGCTTTCCAAATCAGCCTGTTTGGTTTCGAAGTTCAGACTTGCGAACGAAGCAAGCAATCTAGTCGGGATCCAGGGGCTAGGTGCTAAAAAGCCAGGTGCTAAAAGGCAGATTAGAGTCCATAAAAATGTCTCGTTTTCCAGATCATCCCCCTCCCATAGGATTTTAAAAAATTATAAACCTTTAGACGCTCATACAGAGCATTTTTGACTATACAGTCGAAAAGTGGATATCCCACTTAAAAATATGTTGGGAAAGGTTTTTTTTCTTTTTGTTTTTTTTTTACTCTTATAATTTTCATTTTGGTTGATAACGGAGGGGGGTGCAGATGTTCACCTGTTGAATCCGTGATGTGTGCAACACAAATCAATATTCAACCAAAAATGGCATTAAAAGGAACTCAAATTATTTGTCAAATACGTTTGGTGAATTTTCAATATTAGGGAGGGCTTAAGCACCCTCCCCTTCCACTCTAAATCTACTCTAGATATGAGCAGGTGCATTGAAGGTCCATTCCATTCACATTTAACCTGAAACCTTACAGTACAGCAGTTTTTAAAGCTGCCTTTATTTTAAAAATTTACCTGCATACATGCTCATTTATAATTTAGTAGTTTTCTAAATTGTGTGTTTACACATTACATATTTTATATCTTTAACCAAAATGTACTGGTAGAATACCATTTTTTAAAATGAAAATCTATGTAATTGAATGCTACACTGTAGGTCTTATTTATTACTGAAAACTTGATTACAATTTGGAGAGAAAATGAAAATGTAGTGGAAAAATGGTAAGCATGACAATGCATCATACTAATTCCTCATACCTGACTACAGAATGCAGATGTTTTGACCATTTCATGAATCTGTTGATAGCTAACACCACCATCTCCTGAGTTGTAATTAATAAGTATATTTAGTTTAACTGCCTTCTCTTCTGGCATGCCATTTTCTACCTGAGAAATATGAAATAAAATATTATATAAAATAATTTAATATATTAATAAATAAGACATAAAACACAAGATTAAAAATGATTTAAAACCAATTTATTGCACTACAGGCCATTTCATAGGTTTAGGAAAACCTCTCTTCACATGCTAGGTGCTGGGTAAACAAAGTACATTAATCAACAATGATTGAGAAAAAAAACACTTGCGAAAATTTTCTCAGCAAACTGGCTCATGAGGCACTTTGCTTAGTGTGTGCGCCAAATGTTAGTAAGCCAGTGCCTCACGAGGCACTTGGCTTACAATGTGGGTCAATTGTTCAAGAAGCGGAGCGCCTTGTGAGGCAGTTTGCTGAGTAAAATTCCTCAAGTGTGTGCCGGGCTTTAGCAACGACATACTCAATTTGTATTTTTAACCCTGTTGTATACACTGTATGTTTCTATGTACTGTATTTTTTATATTGTATTTTGTTACATTTTATTTTATGCAAAATAAAATGAAATGAAATCTCCCCATTAATTTATAAATAATAATTATACGATAAATATTCTGATTTAAAAATAATAAAAGTTACCTCAGTGATTCCCATATCACTTCTAAATTCACATTTAACACTGAATGGGTCCACGCCTCCAGGACCATCAGGATCTATTGCATATTCATTATTATACAATGAATCATATTCCTTCTCTGCCACACGAATCTCTTCACAATTTCTGTACAATCCTATTATAAAATAAAAAATAAAGTTTATATTAATGATGACAGATGCTGCAGGCAATATCTAATTATTATTGACTGTACTGTTGAAAACCCAGTCTACATTGAATAATACTGAAAAATATTGCCTCTGAGGCATCTTTAGTAAATTCAGAAATTGCTTTGAAATTTGCTACTGGACTTCAAGAAATTTCTTGACTCACTAAAGATTCATCACAGGCAATATTTGTCTAATATTACCTACAATAGACCACTTAACTACCATGCCCAAACATAATAACTCTTTATTTATAGAATTCCATATTTCACCACTGCTCTGGTGCTATATAAACATTTAGTAAGCAATACAAAATTAGCTGTTACAAGTAATGTTAGTAATTTTTAACTTTTACATTTTTTTATTCTTTGAGTCAGTGGGCCCGATTTTCTTTTTTCTTTATGTCAGAAACACATTAAACCACATAGTATAGTTATCAATATTGTTGTACAATCTTTTGGATTTTTGTACAATAAAATTATGGAAATGTAATCAATTGTTTTTTCTGAGAATATGTTAATTTACCATAGCAATATAGTGGACCAACTGATATGTGTGCAGATCTTGATGATGGGATCTGTTGAAGTTGAATCTTTGAGATTGGTAGATTTGTCTTGTTCCTCAAGAGACCACCATCTGTAAAAGGTTCATCGGTGTTACCATCACAAAGACATTCACCATCAGACCCACAGCCAACTGGTACAAAACTGCCACCCCAATTGGTCTGATGTACAAGATGAACATCATACCAGCCATAAGGTTCTTCAAGAGACAAGCGGGTGCCTTGACAGTGGTAATCCAACTCCTGTATACAGTATTCTGCATATGTTGTCAGAGTGTTTATTTGTTCAGGGGATGCATGATAGTACTCTGGACTAATTGTCATATCAGATGCTGAAAGCACCGACATATTTCCTTGACTGTGATGTTGGATGATCTAACAAAATAAGAAATATAAAAATAACTTGTTACATTCATACATAAATATAAAATACAGCATACAAAAATCTACATATGGCATTGTCAATAACAAGAATGATGGAGAAGACGCATTCACAAGACCAACATATGCTGTAATATTATTTTTAGTTGGTCTTAAGACATTTTAAATCATGGCTGTTGAGTCCAATGTTAGATCTGCATATTTTCTGCACTTTAGCTGAGCAGTTTTATTCTGAAATAAATGCTATAAAGAATACAATCATGAGTAAAATCTTACGTTGATGCCAAGTGGCGGATGTTCCATCATTTCACAATAGATGGCGAATGGAGGCACTGGCCCTTCCTGATCAGGGTCGATTATTTGTGGTCCACTTGTTATAACTCTTCCCAATGAACGAATTTCTTCACAGTCATGGTAAATGTCTTAAAAGAAGTCATGACAATCATTATATAATATACAAATAAACAAAATACAAGATAAAAGATACTTTATTGTAGGGTGCAAAGTGACAACAAAAAGCAAAATGTGTCTTGAAACAGAGGTTAATTTTAAGCTGTACTTCTGTAATATGGAATAGAATAAGTTAGAATTACAAGATTGACATTGATAGCTATTGCCAATTCCATATTGGAATCTTTCAAACACATGAGAAAATTTCGTTGGTAAATCTTAAAAAAACCACACCCCCGGTTTGCAGTATTAATATCTAAAAAAAACTACATATTCTATAAGCCTAATTATTTATTGTGTTAGCTTTTTCAGATTGTGGATCATCTTTGTGAAGTGCCATCAAAATCTGCAATAGTCTAGTATAGACCTCTAGTTAATTTAACTCAGAATTATACAAACATAAACTAAAAAAACATGGTGACACATCCAGGAGGGTGTTTAGGATGCTCCAGCACACCCCATCGGATGTAGAATGAAATATAATGAACATATTAATATAAAGATTGCGCCTCAAGCACCCCACTCAATCATAGGAAAAAACACCCCAACCAGAGTAAAACAAGTTTAATAATCACAGAAAGGACCATAGAGTCAAGCATTCCACCACAAAACAGTTGTAAAATAAATAAAAACCTGTTCAGGCTTGAGCACCCACTCTTTCCCTGTATGCCCCTAATGCTTTCCTTGATGATCAGTACATTTATATTTGTGCTCATTGTTGTCAGGAAAAAAGTTTGTTTTTACCCAAATGTATGAATTGTATAATTAGAACAAGGACGACGATCTCTTAAACAAACATTTTTATTTTAATCTTATTACTTTTAAATCTAAATTGTATAAACTGTATGTTTTCTGTAACTGATTTAAGTTTGCATTATTGTACATGCAATTTCCACCATATAGTTTTGTATTACTTTTTTGTTTAGTTTTAATTTTGGTTGGGCCATTAAAAGCACATTCGTTTTGCAATTCCCTCCTTCCTTTATTAAATCATGCTATGCATTATTTTATGACTCACTTTTAGTGGCATCCCCAAGTTATTCAATGTTTTTATACAAATCAGTAATTGAGGATGTCTCTGCAATTGAGTTTGGCCATGTGTCGTGAACTCGCCACCCAAAAATGGGGGCGGTGTTACGTTTTTCCAAATGTGACTTAAATGAATTGATGATATCTCCGCCAAACATAAAGGTAATGCTAAGCTTTTGGTCTCATTTTAAAGCTAAACTAGAATTGAACTCGTCACTTTGACGAGTTAGCTGATCCGCAGTTGCTTTTAGTTAATTTCACCTTTACACTAT
>JAOTQE010056754.1:0-19611 GCA_025631205.1 Nesometra sesokonis
GGGAACCTCTGGTACTCGACGGTGATCGTAAAGTTGGGGGTGGGATTATACCCGAGGTGGGATTATACCCGAGGAACTACGGTATTGTTAAATGGGCGTTTTACAAGACAATGGCTTTTTAAAAGAAGTATGCATATTGTGGTTAGGCCTGATATACCCGTTTAGCATCACATAATTAAGGTGGGGTGGGAGGATTTTTCAGGCCACTAGAGGCCATTCGTACAAATTGGATCCTTGCGTATTGCTGAAAATAAGGGGCACAAAGGCCGAAGTGGCATTGACTATGGTTAAATTAGAGCCCTGTTTTTTTTTTTATCAATATTGATATTGAATATTTGAACAGAAAAAAATGATAAACTAATTAAACTTGTAGTACATTTTAAAATAACAGACTATTTCTATATTGTCTTTAAATAGGTAATAATTGTCATCTTGAATGTCTAGTATCATTTCAAGGGTTTTTAAATTACCAACACATGGTCATTACCAACACATGGTCATTACCAACACATGGTCATTACCAACACATGGTCATTACCAACACATGGTCATTACCAACACATGGTCATTCTTCTAATTAACGTCTTTATTCTTGTTTTCAAGGGTCATTTAATACTAAACTTGTTTCACAGCTTTATTTACAGCTAATGCTATACAGTTTATTTTTGATCAATCAAAACAGCCAATTAATGTTCCATTAATAAATTGGCTATTTTTTACCATTCATCTCTACGTCATGCCTTTGTTTAATTTTCAATAGAATTTACATTTATAAGATCATTTATTTCCTATTTAGTATTATACAATCATTTATACCAGTGATCTCTATTTTTTCATCATTGAACAATTTATTTTTACCTATTTTTAACAGTCTCCTACTTTTTTTTCTTTGATTATATCATGCAATAATTTGATGTTCTGTGTGGTTTTCTGCCATGGTAGACAGTCATTAATATTTATGCCAGATGATTAACAAGTGGTGAAATTGAACACGTACCTAGTTTAGTTTTAATCATAATTAGATCAGGGAGGTATAAAATTTTATACCTCCCTGATTAGATTTGATAATTACTGTTTTGTTTTTTTTGTAATTGAATAACAATTTGTTTTTTAATAACCTGTTCTGCAAAGTATATGATACCTGCCCTGGGAATAAACAATCACTGATATTTAGGCCAAAGAATACACAGTATTTGACAGATGTGACATATTGAAAGAATTGATGGTATAGAATTCTACTGTCAAGTTTCTATTGGCTGTATTGCGGTCGATGATTGATTCAAATTGTAAAGATTTAATAGAACTCATCTGCTGTGTGTTTGTTAATCAGATAATAAGAATCATATGACAGTCATGTGATCTGTGTAAGGGCTAAGCTATAGATAGTAGTTTATTCTTTACACAGAATCGCTCATCTATTTCTAGCTTCATGGAGGCCCTATTTTTAGGATTTCAAGCGGCATTTCTTTTTTCTTCAATCAGCTTATAAAGTACTGCTTTTAAATCATGTTGACTCTTCCACTTTGTGAATCATTCGGTATGGAAACCTTTTTTTTTAGTGGAACTTGTTGAAATCAAAACGGTGGCATTTTAAAAAAAAGATTTTAAATAAATTTGACATGGAGAACATCAATCTTGCATGAAAATATAGCAAAGTCAGCTTTGCAAGTTTAACTAGTAATTGTTTTTTTCTTGTCATTTAATTATATGCTGATTGTTTCATTAATTTGTTCTTGCAGATTTTAAAACATCAAATGCACAGTATTCATGTGTTGAAGAGGACCTCAATGAAAAGAAGATGTCTCAATATCTCACCGAACTGATTTTATGTGAACTTAAATCTGTGCGAGAAAAGCACATACAAGGACGATTACTAATTCCATGCGATCTTCCAAGTGAAGTTGCTCAAGATGCGTTGCGCATGTCAAGAAATGAACCTTGTGGTGTCCGTGGATGTACGTTATTTATAGTGTTTGAGGATGGGCAAATGTGCAAGAAACTTGGAAAAGTACAAGTAGATCCCAACACTGTAACAACATTTGAATTAACTTTGGTTCTACACATAGACTCTCGACAGTGGTTAGTGAAAAAACTTCCAGCGTTATTTAAGAGTTGGTCGGAACCGACGACAACAGTACGACCAGGGTTTAAGCTTACAAAAAACAAATTATATCGAAGGGACAGACGAATATCTGAGCCCACAGAACATTAATTACTTTATTTGATGTCATGCAAGGTGAAGCTTGTGAAAAAGAAGGGAAATTTGATTAATGTTGGATGTTTACGTTCTGCGCCAAGTTGTTTTGAGTAAGCCTCTGCGAAATGGACATGGACATAGAGATTTAGAAAACTTATTTAATAAAAACAACTTGTTTTAAGGATTTGAAGTAATTGGGCTGGAAACTATTTTACGTGCCAGAAATATTTAAAAAAAACGGTATTAGCACTAATGTGCAGCAAACCTTCAGTATTGCTATTAAGGGTATGATGGACTCTAGTCTAAATTGTTCAATTTTTTGTATTGCTTTTTATAATGCTATTTCTAATTTTCTTATTTTTATTCATTTTATTACACTTGAAAGGGTTATTTACAGAATATTTCTATATATTTCAAATTAAGAAAAAAATATTTATATTAAAGAGATTCTAATTTATAACCCATATGTCAAAATATTTCTATATAAGTGTTCACTAAAAATGGTTGCTGAAATGTGAATATTGCGTAATTTTCTGTGAAAGAAAAGTAACTACTGTATGAATGTGTAGGTTACTGACGTCTAGGAAATTGGACGGTTAGGAAGTTAGGATTCCACTAAAGACAATTGACACTTGATTACCGTCTTGATTACCGTATCGATAGTCTATGGTGTGCTAACATATTCCAAAGAATATTACAATGACTAATTAGTTTACAATAGGCACTTTGTTGGGCCAGAATCTTGTATAGTTGTTTTTATTACCTGGTTCACAGTAAGCTGCTTAACTATTTCATTTTTTTTTCTTGAGTTGAACCTTGCTAGACAGCTTAACTCGGTGTATTGTAAGAAAAATAGCCACTAGCAGTGCAGTATAGGCCTAGTAACTGTCCTTGCTAATATTTGCCCATAGATGTCACAATTAAAATGTAATACTGAACCTATCGCACCCCAAGCATTGCTGGACGAAACTTGGTAGATTGGTAGAGAATGTTCAGGAACAATGATGCATAGTAACCCAATTGATACAACTTGAAAATAAGCAGAATTCATGCACTAAATATCAAGTTTATTATCTTAAATGTTTCAGAAATCATTAAATTTGAATGTTAAATCATAAAGTATTGAACTACAATTAAGGTTGTTCTTAACAGTTACATTGTGGTGTTGATGTTGGTTACCCTACTGTGAGTAAAAACATAATTACTGTATTTGCAATATTAATTATAAGGTAGTTAGGTTGGTGTTGATGCAGTTTATCTTATATGAATTTGTGGTGTATACAGTACTCGTTCATATAAAAATTCTCGATAATTATTCAATTGGAAAGTGTTCGATAATACAGCGTTTGAAAGTAGGAAATATACTGCCACTTATTGGAGTGAATGCATTGTTGTAGGTATTTGCAATACTCTATACAATATTTAATCTTTATTCAAGAACCGTTTTAAATTCAGATTGAAAAATTATGTAATACAGGTAAACCTTGAAATTTGATCAAATAATAAAGAGAAACATGAAGATTAAGACTTGGAATTTATTTTGTTTGAACACGCCTGTAGTTGATTTAGTTGTGTGATGTGTAATTAATGCAATACTGTACAGTGCAGAGTTGACGCATGATATTTTAGACAGGATTGCATTTTACGATTAAAAAATTGATTTAGTTGACGAATAACAGTACTGCAGATAAATTAATGCCTTTTGTACCATGAAAGTACTGAGATTACAGGGGTGGGCGTGGTCCGTTTGAAAGACATTTTATGTTTAGGCTTTTGCCATTTTATTTATGGCAGGGGCGTTGACGGAATTCTGGCGTCGCCACTGCATTTACTGTATTAATAATGATGGGGAAGGGAGCTCCCTGGTTAGGGCTGTTATTTTGAAAAGTAAGAGATTTGTGGTGCATGTGTGGTAGAGGGAAATTTCAACAAGATAACGTAAGAAGCTGATGAAAGAATATCGTCTAGAATCATCACTAACAATGTATAACTTTAAATAAAACGTGATTTCAAATGACGTAACTGTGATGTCGAAATATTGATTCCCAGCACTTTCGGTACTACTAGACAGTCCTGTAGTCCTGTCATTTAGAATGAAATGAAACTTAATCGAGATCGGTAGTAGCGTGATGTGGAGGCTCACATACTTCCACGACATCACGGGGACAACCTTGAAAACGTGTTGCACGACTATTGAAGGCCCGTTGATGCTATGACGATAGCGACGGGGGTGGGGGATAGTCGGGGAACTTCCCCGTCTGGGAGAATTGAGGTTCCGTCGGGGCCTTGTAAGACCCAGGGAAGACGCAGCCCCAACACAAAAACGGGCTAAATAAGGTTTTTTTTTTTGCTCGTCAGACTGAAAACCGTGGACAACACCACCTCGAACTTAAACTCGTCGGGGGTCTCGTTCCCCCTGTCGGGGGCTTTGCCCGGCTGTCGGGGAATTCCTGGCGCCGCCACTGGATAGCGATAAACGATTTATAAAATAAAGTTCAACTGAATTTACATACAAGAACGATGCAACCAGGGCGTTTTGGGGACGCAAAACGTAGTTGCGTCTCTCCCCCCACCCTCCTCTTATATGAGGGACACCGGGTGTAAAATTAATCACAAAGAGCCAAAATACACCAAAACAGGGCACCAGAACACGGCAAATCGGGGTTTTTTTGCTCGTCGGAAAAAAACCGACAACCACGCAGTACTGCAACCACGCCCACCCGGACGACCTGCTTCAAGATACAGTAATATGTTGAGCAGGCCTTTAAAGCTTTATTTTTCAAAAGATTTATATCATCAATGCACTGCCATAGTATAATTCAGCTATGCCTACAGCATACTTTACTATGTACTGTACTTACAAGGTTGTACAAATTGTACGACTTCTTCAATGTCGTAACTAGTTGTATGACGTCATCTACAGTCGGTGACGTAATAATCGGCCTACATCGGTACACGTACACGGCGGTTAAATTATCTGAATAGGGTAATACAGTTATCTATTTACAAGGCAATGTTTATCGTATCAGTAAATATTTACCAAATTAAAACTTATAATTCCTCATACTGTATGAGCCAGATCCTGTATTGCGATTGTGAAATATTGGTAGAGCCGTTGTGTGGTCACGTTGTGATTGTCACTGTGATTGTCACAACAAAAGTGAACAATAGGGCTACCAGTTCAATTCGGTGACATTTATTTCATTTTATTGAACTATCATTTTTGGACAAAAAATGATATCTCTTATAGGGTCATGATGTCATCACCATCACCATAAATGGATGGGTGTATTCAAGTCTTTTTTTGTCAAATAAAATGAGTTTGAAATGAGCTTATTTAGAGGTGAGACCGGTGCGTGAGCGACCCAGCCAAATGAAACAAGTGCGTTGCATTGAAATTGCAGTGAATGCCACTGCATAGGTATCGCCCGATATATCAACAAATCTCACAACGCGATGGCATGTTCTTCATCCAGATGCAGGACCGTAGCCAGAAAAGAAAAAACAGACGAGGCGACTGGGGCACATGTGGCGCGTATGACCAATATATAAATATATTTTATTTAAAAAAAAGCCAAAATTGTGAAAATTTCAAACGAGGCGACCGCCTCGTCTGCCTTATGCTGGCTACGGCCCTGAGATGGATACTTCGTTTGGAATTGAAAAGAAGGAAAATGTGACGTAACTTTTGTTTGGAAATTTAAACTAAAATGAGATCGACAATGCAACCACCTTGGCTAAGGCACTGCAGTGGCGAATCCAGGAATTTTTCAAAGAGGGGTCAGCCAAATAATTAATCCCTTAAATACGGGTGTCCTCACTTTTGGATTTTTTGATAAACAAGTATAACCTCATTTTGTCTATATTTTGCCACAATTTGCCCTTTTCATGATCAATTACGTGTACAATTTTTTTAAAGAGGTAAGACCCCAACATTCCCCAACCACTAAATCCGCCACTGTAAAGTACGGAGAAATCTTGGCCTTTATGTCCGAAATGGCCTCAGGGTCATTTTGGTAATTAATTCTTGTATAACTGCTGATTCTCTAACAAGCAGTACAACATACCGTGCATTTCAGGGCCCACTAGGGTAAATTTTTCTTTGCAGATGCTCTCGGGGGCACTTTTGGCGCCCCAAAATTGAGCAATTTTTTTTTTGCAAAAGGTGGGCGGGGGGGGGTGTCCGTTGGTTCCCCTTTTGATCCGCGCCTGCATTAGACCGCCTAATCTAAAAATTGAATAGTGCTGGTAACAGTAAGCCTATACGCTATCAAATGGTCATTAACAAGGCTATTTCAAAGGTAATTTCATACATTAATTAAAGTATGTTTATGTATTTTAATGGCGTTTAGAGTCTTAAAAACAAGCATACAAATAATTTTGAACAGAAAATAAAGTTTGCACAGAGGTGTGCATAGAGGGCGCCAATACATTTTCTACACACAACATTTGCTAGTAAGGCCCACAAAAACAGTCAATTTTCTCAGTTTATAAGCTTTTCAGTTACAACGCTTCTATTAATTTTACAAACACTATTTATTAGTGAGGTTTCGCAGATTTACGAAATACGAATATGAAAACGGATACGTCACACATTCTTGTAACATTTGAATAGAACATCTCAAATATCTGTCATATTTGGTCAGTATTTCACTACGATCATCAACAGTTTATAGCTAAAAAAGTTGATATATTTTTGAAAATATTTAGGGACTTTCAAACATTGGAGTGTGACGTATCCGTTTTCGTTTTCGTATTTCGTAACTTTCCGAAACCTCACTATTAAAACAATGACCAATTGTCTAATAATTAAAACATTTATTAATGTTAATTATATGTTTTTGTTTAGTTTTGTTTTTCTTTTTACATTTGGCTTCAAAACTGTAGGATTCAAACGGAACATTACAACTACTAAGATAACAAAATAAACACAAATACTAATTGCTTGCAAGCCTTATTTTATCAATTTTGTAAACCTTCTGATTTGCGAACATTTTCATTTACAAATGCCTCCCCGATCAAGGGTTGTGTAAATGAGGTAAACACATGATTCCGTTTTATTTATTGGACAACGTAGGCCTATTGTTATTATTTACTGTTCTGTGTTTGAGATTCAATGGTTCATTTTATTTCAAAGATCAGTATTACGTACCTACTACTCACCCTCCCCAACCTAGTGTGTACGAGACCTATGTAGAGGGCGACATTTACAATTTTTGTAAGGACACAGTTGTGTAAAGTAGTAGAAGCCAGATGTAATTGCTACAACCGGGCGGATCCAGGACTGTGAATAATTTCTAGCGAGGGGGATTAATTTCAGATTTGGTTTTGACAAGCAGAAAAGAAAACTCCATTGGATTAATATGCCCGAATATCAATATATTAATATAAGCGGACGACACGCCTCCCGTAAGCGGACAGTTTCCCCGGACCCGAGGGTGTCCGCTTCACAGTTGAACTGTGCGGACACCTCTCGTAAGTGGACAAAACCAATAACGGACACTAAGACCCGTTATGTTTTTTTTTTTGTAACGAGATCTCTGTGCAGAACGTAAGGACTGAAAATCATGTTGCTCAATCTTAAAAACGATAAACAATACTTAATAGAAATTCAGGTTTTCCAACTTGGGAGCTCTTTATTTTGTTGTTGCTACACCTGGCGTACCCTCCCTTTAGAGGTCTCATTAAAACAGCAAATATGGAGGGTCTAAATATGAATAGGCATATGTTGGCCATGAACACCTCCCAGAGGAAAATCTAGACATGTACTGTGACCTTCGCAAAACCCATTTGAAGAGGCTGGAGGTCCGGGGGTCCCTAAGGGCCCCTGTGGTGAGGTACCAGAGTCTGAGGTCGTCTGACCTTCGCAATGGCGAACGGTGCGAAGGTCTGGATCCGCGCCTGCCTCCTTCAGAAGAAAAAGGATAAGAATCTAAATAGCGTGCACAAATTAGTAGGAGATACCGGTAGCATTTTGTGTGTGTGTTTTTTTATTTGCTTAACAAATCGGATTGAGCACCCAACATTTAGCTTCCGGGGGTAGGGGTAGCTAAAAACACAGTTGACCCCCACCCGATCCAAGTTTCGCCGCCTCTCTATCGAGCCTGAACCTCTCGTTAGCGGCCACTTCACGTAAGCGGGCACAAGTTTCGCGGACCCGAGGGTGGTTCACCGAGAAGCTAATATCGTCTAATTTACCACTCTTTCGTAGAAATCTAATTGGATTGAGTGATAATCTGACATTATATATATTCTGTGCATATATGATAAATAGTTTCATGAGTAGGCATGCTAAACCAGTGATTAAAACCATGATCTCTACAAAAGTAGTGTTTTAACGCAGAATCCTCTGTCCGACCGATTCTTTCATTATTGAAACGTTATTAACATAAGACAGGCCTACTTCATGATACACGCCATCGTGACAGGATTCAATACAGTAAAGTTATTAAATCCTGTCACGATCATATTGCTTGGCGTAGGCCTACATGAAGTTGATTAGTGCCCCCGCCCCCTCGGGTTGGGTGAATAAAAACGTTTCATTTTAGTTCCCATTAATACCCATAAATATGCATTACTTATTTACCTTTTATTTACAGGCACGGATTTAGGGGGAACGCAACCGGCGCGCGCACCCCTATTATCGTCAAGACGTAGTTGCGCCCCCCACCCTTATTTTAGGTGCGCCGGGTCAAAAATTTACCATAAAAAAAAAACAAAATACAATCAAAATAGTGGTACTAGGGCACCAAATAGGCAAAATGACCCTTTTTTGCTCTTCAGGATTAAACTAACAACTTCCACGCCCACCCGGAGTACCCGGAGTGGAAAAGTGCGCCCCGCCTCCCTTTTGGTGGATCCGTCCCTGATTTAAATATATATTAGGCCATAATAGGTTATCTTCATTACTTTAAATACTTCCAGTTTACAACAAATATATAAAAGATGAATTGATAAAATTTAATTAGGCATTAAGCATCTCAACAGATTAAATACCCGGCAATTTCCTCGGTGTCAGTGTGACCTATTATTAAACTTCCTGTCACAAACTTAAAGAAATAACAGTCAGATAACATAGCATTATAATACAAATTGAACTTATGTATAAGACTTAATAACGTATTTTTACGGTTTACAATATAGAAAGCAATTTTAAAAATAGACCTAGGTCTGTCCTAATAAACGGTCCAGACCTGATGTATTCAGCAAAACGGTAGAGCACGTTGAGAAATTCATGAAATACCCTCGTCGATGAAAACTATCAGAGTGGCTCATTGAAAAAAAAATATTTATAAAATATAAATATTTAAATTATTAATCTCTATATAAGAGATTAATAATTCAAATACATGACATTTACTTTTATAAAGAATTGAATTATGAAAAATAGTAGATATGCATCCTAGCCGCTCAATATTATTTTAACAAAATGTTATTACCAATAGGCCTACACGCAGAGTTGAAAACAGTAGGTTTTTTTCATGGAGTTAGTCATTAAATACCAGTAATTTGTAGCACAAAAACTTACGAAGGACCCTCCCTTGCAACAACTGTACGTTTGTATTGTTAAATTTTATTATTGACAAAGCTTTACAACAAAGGAGAAAAGCGCCATCAGTAATATTTCAATACAGCCTCATTAGGCAATTTAAATATGAATATTCATTATGCTTTACGTACCCTGATTGGTTAATTTATGTTCCCGCCATGCATTGATTGGCTTATAAATCTAGCATATTCATAGCATCTGGAAATTTTTGCGCGTCCATTTGTACGTTGTCTGTTGGCGGGTATACTTTCGATTGTGACTGAACATAGCAAAAAATGGTTAGTAAGCCCTTTTCAATCCTATTTATTGTGAGGGACATGGTAGCCATCTGAATTTAATTTTTTGGTGGTTAGAATCTATGATAATCATATTTCTTAACATGCTATATAGTTTTTTCATAATTCCAACAATTCACGGAAAATAACCTGTTTTTTCTAGGCTGGAGGTAAAGCTGGTAAAGACTCAGGAAAGGCCAAGGCTAAAGCCGTATCTCGATCTGCAAGAGCAGGCCTACAGGTAAATTTCTACTGTTTTACTGTAATAAAACATTTATTGTTTATATTGTTCAATCAAATGCATTTGTTAATGTCTAAATACACCTCCAAGCTGTTTGTGCATTTAATCAATGTTAAAAATAATTGATTTTTATTCAGTTTCCTGTCGGTCGTATTCATCGTCACTTGAAAAACCGAACGACAAGCCATGGTCGAGTCGGTGCTACGGCTGCGGTTTACTCGGCTGCTATTCTCGAATATTTAACTGCTGAGGTAAGCATATTTTCTCTCCTGTATTATTGTAATAAAAGTTGCATTTGTTTTTCTACATTTTGAATATAAAGCATCATTTACAACTTGCTAAAATTAAATTTATTTTATGGCGCGGTTTGCATCTGTTTTGTTTACTACCGGAAGTAGAAGGCTAGCGACCATTCACTGAATGGATAGGATTCGAGCGCCAATTGTAGTTGTAAAAGATATTTTAAATGTTCAATTCTAGGCTTGTGATAGAAACGCATTGAATTGTTTGATATATTTCAACACCTGTACATTTAATTAGCCTCAATTCAAGTCACTAACTCTACAGACCAGCACTTAGAAAGAATAAAAGCCTTCGATTTTTTTTATCAATCGTGTGTTTAAATTTTATCACTCCCACCAGCATCAGAATTGATGCATCGATATGACCCTATTTGAGTTGTTAAAGCATTTGGAAATGAAACAATATTGCACCACATGTGTTTGTCCATTCTTTTGCTTTGGCTAATTTTTTTTTAACGCAAAAAAGTAGCATGAGCAATTTGACAAAAAAAAACAAATTGCACTGCAGTCTCTTTCAATAGGGCCCTTAAATACCTCCAATACTCTCTCCATAAGTAGAGTATCCAATCATCGTCGCCATAATTGGCGCCACGCGTGTCACAGCACCTCTTGGGAGATGAGCACGCGATGGCACGTGCAGAAATTACTAAGGGATCCCTTCAATACATCTTACCTCCAATTATTTACTATAAAGTGCCGATTCTCAACTATTAAACTCGGTCTACTTCATAAATTAATCATGGTTTAATATTATCAAATATCTATATATATTTACCTATAATTGGAAATTCCGGTGTTTTAAAGACGTATCAATCCGAAGAAATTTAGCGCAAACACGCTAAAAATAAAACATGAATCACCTTGGGCAGAGGGGTTCCCTCCTTCGATGTCATTTCTGTACTGGAGTCCCTGAAAAATCAGTCCGGGAAACGCGCCTAAACTATTCCTCACACACGTGTCTAGGTCATATTTGTCGTGTTTTCGCAGGAAAAAATTACGCTTGATCTTTTTACCATAAGCGCCACTAAGTTTTGTGCTTTTTTGGAAAATACAAATTTCAATACAAAGTCCTGTGTTTTCAAATTAATTATTAAATTTGTTAATCTACCTAAAACAACACATCTCATTTTTATACAATGATTTTTTTGAAATCTTAAAACAACCTGGTGTACAGCACGGCTCATTTTGTAACTACACCTCGCATATGAATAATGCTCCGACAACATATGTTCATGTTTTATGTTCTAGGTGTTGGAGTTGGCAGGTAATGCTAGTAAAGATCTTAAAGTAAAACGTATAACACCACGTCACTTGCAGCTTGCAATCAGAGGAGACGAAGAATTAGATTCCCTTATAAAGGCAACAATTGCTGGTGGTGGTAAGTGTATCATGTTTCTAAATGTAATTATTATTAAATATTATTTTTAAATCATTTCCTGGGTTTTACGTACGCATAAAATGATCAATGATGTCGTCAGTTTTAGGGAATTTACTCAATTTTCAAAGACATAAGTTTCAAATTCATGAATTTTGTGAAAGATGCATTTTTCTCTAGGTTTGTGCTTACCGTTATAAACGCTGTATAAACCAGCCCTCGGCCCTCTATAGTGTATTTTACTACGGTGTTTATAATGGTATGGCTAAGCCTAGAGAGAAATCAATAATTTTAAATGAATTGAATTTTGTTTGGTTATTTGAGTGTTTAATAAAATGAAGTAATTTTTGACACGCATGTACTTTTTGAAAGCATAAAAATACAAATCTACTAAAAATCAAGCAGTCATCGATCATTCTATGCAAAAAAATCCAGGGAACATTTCAGTCAGCCATGTAAAATGCAGGTTTTGCTGTACAGCAGGAATGTCACCACGCTGGACAGCTCCGTCCTGCATTCGACTTTTCTGTAATGAAATAACTGCCCATTATTGTTCATCACACGCTTGAACAGCACGAGTCATTGTGTGCATATGGGTGGGTCACAGTTCACAAAAAAGGGGCGCTGTTTGCCGTCTGGCACTCAAAAAAGCTGGTGACATCCCTGTGTATAGTCATATTGGCTATGAAGACCTCGGGGCGGATCCACCTGAGCTCAAATGTAGGGGCCCCGATGCCAGTTGGGACTAATGCGTGTGTGAGATGTTAACAGTAAACTTCTAACAATAGGCATGGGCATTCTTTCAAGGGTCCTGGAAACTTTTCTCTACAGATGCTCTCTGGTCCATTTTTAGAGGCCCAAACTGTACACAAATATTATTTTGCCAAGTCAAAAAGAGCATGTCCGTAAGGCCCCTTGGATCCGCGCCTGGTCTTGGTTAGTCTGAATGCTATTGGTAAAATATTCCCTTTTTAAATCAAGTATGTAGGGATGGAATTAGCTGGGTGTACGTGGGCAATGCAACACCCTAAAATTGATTGCCACCTTGCTCGGTGTTTTTTTTCTCAACACTGGATGTCAAATTATTTTAGTACAAATGTACTGACACTGGGCTTTACCACCCGCTGTTAAATGTTTGTCATCCACTATTCTATGCTCGCTCTAACGGGTAAAATTTTCATTGAGCCAGTTTATGTGGTTTCTAAACTTCTGTATTTGTCTCTTTTCAGGTGTTATTCCTCATATTCACAAATCTTTGATTGGAAAGAAGGGATCACAAAAGGCTTCATAGATAGAATGACAATGCTTGCTGGCGCTTGACGACGACGATGACTAACTGTACTACCTTCAACAGCAACTAAGCGACATCGGCTTATTTTTTTTCACGGGGAGTCGATCCGATTGGTTTTTGTACAAAATGACTACTATACCATGTAGCTAGCTTTTACTTATTATGTCATGTATTTAATATAGTGTGCAGAGATGTTCGTTGTTTTTAATTTCATTAGGTATAGAAGATAAAAATTTGTATGTTCAACAATCGTACTCAATTACGGGGCTAGTAGATTGTGTGTTGCGCATCCACTAGTTGTACAGTCTACATTTTGTAAATAATAATAGTTTCAGTAAATCGTAAATAATAAGTACTAGGTGGACATTAATATCTCTTTATTAAGTTGGTTGATTGGTCCCGGATTACATTATTAGGTCGTTTAGATCCGCCTTTTCTAAGGCCTAGTACACACTTAAGCAGTATTGCTGAGCAAATTACCACACATGGAACTTTCTTACACTTCAGTGTACATCAAGTTATGGCAATTTGCTCGCACTGTGTGCCCAAGCTGAGCATGATACTAAATGCTGCGACTGGGCATATCATCTGGACTAAAATGCTGTGATCAACAATTGGATTATCCAAAGTCCTGGCATGAGCACAGAATTGTCTAAATTCAGTTTGCAGCAAACATTGTCAAGATGGGCATATTATCTGCACTAAAAAGCTGTGATCTTCAACAATTGAATTATTCAAAGTCCTGGCATGATAACAAACGGAAAGCTGTATATTCATAATCGGTTAACGGCAAACATTGTCAAGACATTGCATTTTGCTTAGCAATATTGCACAGTGTGCCAGGCTAAATTGTTAAATGGATTATTATCATGTTGCATGGACATTCCACATTTGTGTGTGATAGCAAACCAATTTGTGTTCATGAATTTTCGTTTAGAGTGGTCCCAACATTAGGGTATGAATTGCTGATAATCTTCAACTTGATAGTACACTTTTTAATTTTGACTCAACTTTCAATGTCTGTTGGTTTTGATGTTGGAAATAGATCAAGAATAAATTTGACCATTTTATAGAAGAAACTTGATTTATGGTGTTTCGATTACTTTCACTTTAAAAATATGCCATGCATGTACTTGAAAGGGGCATTCCTTCCAAAATCAAATGTCTTTATTTCTGAAATAATAAACATGTTACCTGTATATTTAATTATATTCTTGACTAGAAAAGAGCTAATAAGCATTGTACTCTTTCAGGCTTATTCATCCGCTTTATTTTTTAAAATCCACCCAAAAACATACTACTGTACACTAAATTTGCATTTTTTGTTTCGTGAATACAATTTTGGGACATCTAGAATAATTTTTAACACAGAATTTTGGTAGGAATGGGCCTTAAAGTAAAATTTCAGTGCCTCTTTGGATTCAATTTCAACACGGAAATCCAGACTTTAACGGTTATAACTCTTGTACCAACGACCATGTGATGTTCTCAATGGATATTAAACAACTGAGACGGTTAACTTCAATTACAAGATTACAGTAGTACAGTCGCTTGTGTGAACCTCTGCACTATAAAAATTATGGTCGCTCATTTGGTACACATTGGTACTTGTTTTCATTAGTGCCAAATGGTCTTAGCTTTAAAAAGAAGAGTAATACGGGAACATTTTATCGAATTGTTAAATGTATCCGGCACCATACCAGCATGACAAAATGAAAATTAGTTGGATACAAGGGTTGTGGATCAAACGGTTGAACACTCGCGTTGTTTCATGACAGAAATAGGAGTCCAATTTATTTATACTGTACTACCAAATCTATTATGTGTATTCAGTTAAAACAATCTGATAAGTCTAGTCTAAAATGGCATCTTCAACTTGGAACCTCGATTGTACATACATTACTGTATTCCTAATTGAACTAAAAATAATTGGACATGGTGTTAAAAAAGTGTCCTAATTAACCAATATAGATTTCTGTATATAGTGAAACCTCTATTTCTACCTACCTCAATATTATGAACCCTCAATTTTACATGCTCCTAAATTCAAATCGAAATAGCAAGTATTATGAATAGAAAAAAATGACATGACAAGGTTTACTGCCTTGAAAATCCTCTCGGTTAAACAATGGGTGTAAATAGAGGAAATAAATGAACAAACTTATAAACAACTCAATTTTATAAACCCCTGGATCTACATAATTGTAAGGGACCAGAAGGTATGTAAATCTGGGGTTGTGAAATTAAGTGATGGTCTTGCATCAATTCATTATTTCCTCGTGTATTAACTATTACTGTACCCATTGAGGGTTCATAAAGTTGAGGTATTCAAACATCAGTACAGTATATGCCACTTTGGCAAGTTGCACTGTACTAGGTCGGAATAGTTTAAACTGCATAATTTACGACAGGAGCGACAGGTCCAGTGCTAGTTTTTCCACAATAGGCAGAAACTAAATTATTTTTTTCTTTCGTACGAACCCCCTTTTCAGCGAACCACCCTTTAAAAAACGAACCCCACCCTACCAATATCGAATCCTTTTCCTATTTTCGTATCTGTAGTCTTTATTACTGCACTCACACTATTCTAAAATCACTATTCATATCAATTATTCAACCAATATGCCAAATGCACACTATGAGAGTGCGATAGGCTTCGTCCCCGGCCCCCACATGGGCGTTCCCCTTGACCCCACCAGGGCCCTTAGGCGAATCCCTTTAGGAGTACCTGGTTACGAGCCTGCTATAAACATTCAACTTCCACACTACACAACAAATATTCAGATATATAATTACAAAATGTTTAAATATGCAATGTGTAAAATGACGGTGCTTAGTCGCAATTTACTGATAAAGATTTTCAAATGCAGTTTTCTATTTTATGTTCTAAATGTTCGTTCATATTGCAAGGAAATATCTTATGAAACTTTTTTTGCATGATAAAAATAAGTATGCAATCGTAAAATTACACCCTTGTTTTTTTATCTAAAATGACTGTAGCAGATTTAGATAGCACAACAGGCCTAATATATTCGACTTTAACCTGTGAACTTCGGGATGAAAAATTGTTCAAAATGTCATTCCTGATCAGTTTAGACCATTTTGAAAATTTCACCCACGATCTCAATGGTAAATTTTAATTTATTTTCGGATACATTTTAAAGTTAAAAATAATTTTGACTGGATCGCGACTGGATGCCTTTTTTATAGAGCTAGCGGAGGCCGATCATTGTTAGGCTTAAACAATGTTCATTCTGAAAAAAGTACCGTATTGTACAAATTCGACATGGAATACAGTATATCTGAAGTATTAGCCAAGTTCACAATGAAATTATTTCTACTCTGCCGATTATACTATGGTTATCTATGGTTTTATGATATCACTAATCACAGTTCCAGACTTGAAGACGAGTATTACTTAATCTCATTGTTATTCAGCATGTTCTTAATGTTTGGTTTATCTTCTGATACCATTTCAACTGGAGTGAGTCCATTTTTATTTGTCATGGAGACAGCCTTGCTGAAACCAGGTGTATCCACAAGACATGCACACAGGTTTGAAAGTCCGTGAAATGCAGCAAAATGTAGTAACGTGGGAAATAATGACGTTTTCAAATCAGGACTGGCAACATCTGAAAATAACGGTAAAAAATAAGTCAGTGGTGGCGCTACGGGGGGGGGGGGTCTACAGCCCGTTCCCCCCCCCACCCCCCGGTTGGTGAGAAGTTCTCGTCGGGGATCTGTAGGTCCAGACGACCCACCATATTATACCAGACGGCCTAAAAAGGTACGAAAAATACGGCAAATAAGGCTTTTTTTTGCTTTTCAAATTGAAAACCGGGAACACGCCCACCCTCAAACTTGGCCTCTCTGTCGGGGGATGTTGGAGGTTGCCCTCCCTGTCGGGGATTGCCCTGCCGTCGGGGAATTCCTGGCGCCGCCACATGGAAGTACCTAATTAATATACCTGCCAACTTTTTTGGCTCCAATCGATCTGACAATTCAAGCAAAAGGAAAAAAAAACCGTAAACTGGCCATTTTTGGGACGTTTCTGCATACATTACTACTGTTTTGGGGCCCTTTTAACAGTATTATGGTCTATATTGTCCCATGCGTGAAAAAAAAACAACTATCGAAATGACTGTTTATGAGTGAGAATTCTGCTAATGCGTGAGAAATATTATTTATGCGTGAGACGTCAAAAATAGGCTCTAATGCGTGAGACTCATGCATAATGCGTGAGAGTTGGCAGGTATAGGTCTAAAATAATAGTACTTTTTCGTGTCGCATCCAACTGCACGTTTAGCTGCCACTCAGAAGTTGTGGTCTGTGTCGTGATCTCTAAACAAGTCTTGTGAGGTTTATGGAGTGGCATTGTTAGGTCGTGGGAAACAATCTAGTGTTCATCCAGGCTCGAACCCAGGACATTGTGATTAGAAGGTAAGCTGTTAACCACCGAGCCACTCCCATACATGTCTAACAGTCTTAATCTCCCACCAAAAAAAAATGACCCCAACAATATTTGTTATTAAAGACAAAGTACTAATAAAAATAGATTGAACAGCGGGTGTATAGGCCTATATAGGGACTCACGAGAGTTTTTTTTTACATTGTCTACATCAAATTCGGGGTTTAAGGCGTCCCCTATTACAATCCTGGACCTGCCCCTGGTGCGGGTGTCAAGTTTTACGGTGAATTCATGATACGGTCTGACTGTTATTTAATAGAAATCAAAATGACATGAAAAATAAATTCGACTTATAAATTATTCGACTTAGGCAAGGTCGACTTAGGAAAGTTTAGCTTCATCGGAAGTTTACAATTGAAAATTGTCATGTACAGTATTTGATTCAATAATTAGCATTCTTGCATGAGGTGAATTTACAGAACCATGGAGAAATAATATTCCAAAGTATATTATCGGAAGGGTGGAAAGAGGGTTGCCTGACTCTTTGCCCCATATTTCATCGCCTTACCTTTTTGTGACCTACTGGTAGTATCTGTATATTTAAAGTGTTCATTGAAACCCCCAAACGGCACCTTCTCCTTGTATTTGGATGCCAACATTGTGTCTAGTTGTTCCATATCTGTGCAGCCATATGCAGACATCATAAAATTTGTGGGCTCTATGGCGCCCTCAATCTTGCTGAAAAGTTCTGAAAATTAGAAAGCATCATTCAAGTAATCCCTTCAATATTTTGCCACTGATTTTATCAACTTTTCCTCTGAACAATAATAAGTTAGTGGCGTTGTAGCTAGCTTGGTGGATAAATGTGCTTTTCGAACTCCTCTTAAGAGACAACGAAGCAATAATAGAGGTCAGAAGGCACACGCACACGTGAACCAACGAGCATACATAAAATCGGAACCTGATGAACGCATCTTTGGTTCTTACGTGCAAGTGATAATTGTAGTACAGTCGAACCTCCCTGTGCGGACACCTCTCGTAAGCGGACACCGCCCATAACGGACACTAATTCAAAGACCCGTTTGTTCTTCCTATCTAATTAGTGCATTTGGTACCTCTCATAAGCGGACGCGGACACTTTTTGTCTTAAAATTTAGATTTTTTGTATGTTAATTTACCTCCAATAAGCGGACATCATGGAAGATTTTGTGATTTTTCTGTACAACGAATACAAATTTCTGTACAAAATTGACCTTATACTGTAATGGCTGAGAATCATATTACTAAACGAATCTTAAAAATGATAAACAATATTTACTAAAATATAAAACGCAGTGTGTAGGAATTTGAGAGGCCACTTGTATTGAGAAGGCCCTGAAAAATGAGACATAAGGACGTATACATAATTTTACAACTTTGGCCCTCTATCAGCCGAAACTCTCGTAAGCGGACACCTCCCGTAAGCGGACACTTTTCCCGGACCCGAGGGTGTCCGCTTACGGGAGGTTCAACTGTATTGTTGTAATGACACTGGTGTAGTTATTCAAACTTACTTGCCTACGTCGAAAATAAAGTGTTAACGAACAAATTCTGATTTATAGATTGATAATTAATGGAAATCTCAATTTGGTATGAAAGATAAATTTGACTAAAAAAATTATTCAACTTTGACAAGGTTGATTAATTAGATAAGTACCTTTAAAAGTACACTAAACAAATACTTAAAAAATGCTCATCTTATCGTTAGTGACGACACGGAGGGGCATAAACTGATATGCGCGGCTACAGAAATGCGCGCAAGAAGACGCAAAACGCGCGCGTGGAGATTATAATATAGGAGCGCCCACAGTTTGTCTCTACGACAGCAAAGAAAGTGCCTATCTGTATGCGCGCGTAATAGCTGGGCAGATTATGGCTCAAAAGTCCACTATTTAAGGTTGAGGTGGCAATGGAAGTACTACCGGCTAAATTTG